>PVIH01023172.1:0-25437 GCA_004025045.1 Sigmodon hispidus
ACGTGTGCATATATCAATGTATAATCAAGACATTTTGGTTACTAATCTGCTTTTGTGACTTTGGCCTTATGGCTACTGCACTTTGTTCCCCTCTCTGAACCTCTGCCTGCCCCTCCCTCTCTTTCTCTAAGTATCCCAGCCTTGTCTGACCTGCATCTGTTATCCTCTCTTGTATAACTACAATAAACATTCTCCTCCACCACACCTAGGAAGAGTCATGTCCATTCCTTTTCGTTTTATTTCTTTTTAAAGGGTTTCTAGACAGAGATTGAGGGGAATCTAAGTGTTCTAGCAAGAACAAGCAAAGCAAAATGTTACCTACAGGTTTAGCTTTCTACTCTTCTCTGCATTCCCTCTACCTTGCTAAAGTATTATTCTATATTCTTACAGCTAGCCAGCTCCCTTCCCTTATTAGGCCACTCTCTCCTCCTGAGGCTAATTACCAAAGTCCAGCTATTAATGTATTAAAATTCAGCAATCAAAAGTCCCCTTTTGGCTCACCTAATTAACTTACACAATCAAAATTAATCAACTCATCACAGTGTTTCTTCCTTTCCCTTTATAAACTGCCATTTGCCAATGGGCCATGTCTGTCTCCTTTTTTATCCAGAAGCAGTCCTTTGTCCCTCTGGGGCAAATATGCCTTTCTCTCTTTACATTTTCCGTCTCCCTTGTCCTCTATCTACTCTCTTTGTCTATTATTCCCTGCCCTTTTATCCTTCTGAGGAAAATGAATTTCTTTTGTGCTAAGAACTTGGACATGGAATATCTTGTGAAGATTTCACAAGTATGCTTAAAATGCATTAGATAAATTTTTCAAAGAACAAAGATATTATTTAAAAATACCATTTATAGGAGTGAAAAGATGACTCAGAAGTTAATAACACTGTTCTTGCAGAGAGTCCACATTCATTTTCCATCACTCACATGATGGCTCACAAACATCTGTCACTCCAGTTAGGAAATATAATGTCCAAGGGCATCAGGACATTTTTAGTTTATTTGCTTTTCAGGAGAGAAAATGCTGATTCACAAGATCATATGCATGTGCTTTCAGTAATTATTTACATATACAGTAATTATTTAAGGACTAAAAGCTGAGGAATGCATATAATACACTTCCTTATGAGCCAATCTAGAGTCTGCTTGTGGGGCTAGCAACAGGCACTGACCAAGTTTCCTAATCAAATGGAGTATGCCTGAGGGCCTAGCAACAGATGTCAGATTTTCTGATTGTGGCCAGCCCATGAGGAATGGCCACGCAATGTCACCAGATCTTGACACAGCCTGGTTGCTTAGAGGTGAGTATATAAGGCTCTCTCCATTGATGAATAAATGAGATAGTCCTTTGCGTTTCAACTGACTCCTGGGTCTGTCATTGACGGGGTATTTTCTCATTCTCTTCCCCCAAGGAAACCATTCATTAGTAACCTGTAGTGATATGTTATATATTAATGAAACCAGTCTGAAATATCAGAGAAGAGATCTACCCACAGTCAATACAGGAAGATCAGAGAGTGGTAACTCACACCTTTAATCCCAGCACAGGGAAAGACCAGGAGTGGTGACCTACATCTTTAATCCCAGCAGATCTGAATTTCAGGCCAGCTTTGTTCAGAGAGGGAGTTCAGGCTCCCAGGCAGGCAGTGGAGGTGCCTTGCCTTGAATCCCTTAACTCCCCAGAAGGAGATGTTTCTGTGTTTCTGTGAGTTCAAGGCTAACTACCAAATAAATAGTAGTAGCCCACACTTTTAATCTTAACCTGGATGTAAAACAACTGGGAAAAGAAGGTATTTAAGGCAGGCATAGGAAGACAGATTGAGTCAGTAAAAGTGATCAGCACTAAGGATGAGGAAGCTGGAAGACAACTGGGTGAGATTTGACTCTGGTGTTTCCTCTCTTTGATATTCTAGCCTTCCCCTGATATCTGGCTTTGAGTTTCATTTATCACAACCAGAATTCGTGTAAAAGTACCCCGCAACATGAAACCATCACATTTTGATTACTTTCCTGAAAACAGATAACTGATAGTTAAATAGCTAAAGGATTTTATGGGGTTTGTGTCCCCTTTTAATGAGAATCAATATTCTTTTCTACCTATCTGAATATAAATAAGCACTTGCATCTATTATTAGAAAAATATTTTTCTTTCCTCTACTTTAACCAAACACATAATCTAAAATACATCATTTTCACTGTGTGTATACTGGAGGGCTTAATGATCAGTGACATAAATGCCGCTCACATTTAATATAGTGTACACTAATATGAGTTACTACTAATTAATGTTTAAGTGAAAGCCTCCCATTCCAGACAATGCCCCTTATAAAGCCTGCCAAGTATCAGCCAAGTGTCCTCCCCCAGGGCTGATCAAGACCACTGCATACAGCCTATGTAAGATGTGATAGGCAGACCTGCTATAGGATATTTTTGCTCCTGCCTTTCTGAGCGTCACCTGGAAGTTACTTGGCTGTTTGTAAAACCTGACCTTATTGATTCAGCTTGATTGGCTTATTACATCAATGGAATATACCCTAAAACCAGGGATCCAGTACTTGTAAATTTGGTGAAGAACATGAATGGAGTTGAGTCTGACAACCACATGTGTGTGGAAAGCTACTGTCTCTTGCTCCATACCTCTCCACATCTGATAAACTTTTGCTTTGCTTGGTAAGTCACCCATTTCAAAGCAGGCCTATAAAACAATCCACAATATAATAATAAATAAATCTTTTAAAAAAGGAATACAGAATCCCTTTCAAGTCTTTGTTGGATTGCCTGCCAATGCACTGCAGTGCTAGGTGACTCTGGCTGCTTCAAGCTGAGAGACAATCCCTGCCCCTTGGGGTTTTTTGTTTGGGAAAAGTCCTGTATATGGATACCCCAACCCCCCAGAAGCCTTACAGGTGGATATTTCTGGGTCCAAATTTGCTCCTCTGATACCTTTGGGGTATCTCCTGTGAAATTCATTCAAATAGGGGTTGTTTTATCCCATGCCACATCCAGGTTTAAAGCAGAGCACTGTACTCCTGCCCCCCTTGCCCTCTTGCTATCTGTCTGCTTCTCTGCCACTCCCTCCTATTCCCTGCTCCTTGCCACCTGCCTTTTATTTTTTTTAACTATAATTGTTATATTTTTTATTTTTAAAAGATGAATGCTTGAAAATATGCACAGAAAATCAATCTTTGCATGTTATTGTCAGGTGAGTAAATTACCAAAACCATATAAAGTTTTCTCAAAAAATTAAAATAGAACTGCCACGTGATTAGGGAATCACACTTCTTGGCACACATCCAAAGGATTTGGAATCAGGATCTTCAAAAGACATTTGTACTTCCATGGCCATTGCCACTCTATGCATGATAATCAGGATCATGAAGCACCCCAATGGCATATATATACAAAGAATGTTAATCTTTTTAAAGGGAGAAAACTTTGCCATCTTTGACAACATAAATGCACCTGATAGACATGCCAAGTGATACCATACAGACATCAAAGGACAAATGCAACATAATGTTAGTTACATGACGAGCCTCAAAGAGTCAAATGCCTACAATCAGAGCATCAGTGGTGGTGGACAGTGGCTGGAAAGGGTGGGGAATCTGCACATAGTGGTCAAAGGGTCTGAGGCTTCATTATATAGAAAAAGTCTTAAAGATAATGGAACAGCATGGTGTCTAGATGAAAGTATTGTATACTTAAGTATTGTATACTTAAAGTTTATTGAAAGAGTGTACACTAAGTGTGATTATTGCATATATGCAAGTGGCATATAGGAGGAAACTAGTGCAGGAGATAGATGTTTATGACATAAATTATACATTATCTTTTAAATATATAATGCTTAATTTATAAATTCATTGAATCATATGTAGTAAATATGTATACTTTTTTCATCTTAAGCCAGAATTTAAGAAGGTGCACTATTCTTTCCAAAGAGAGGAATCCTAGAGTGAAGACCATAATCGAGAGGGCAAGGAACACAAACTATTTTGACTTTCAAGTTTAAGACACTGACTAATCCCCTTTAAAGGAAAAATTTACTTTCTTATGGTCCATAATGTTAACCTATTCATTTATTATGCTATTTACATACATAAAAATCAGAAATAAATTGCTTATTCTATGGTTGTATCAAAGAAAACTAGCATACAGTAACTTATCAAATATAAGCCAAGTGGGAAAATAGCTAAACTTAAAATGGAATGAAAACATGAAGGAGCTGTTTTGGGTAGAAGTTATGTCTCCTTACACTTGCCCAGTGAGGCTTTTTGGAGTCCACATAGCTGTATTCCCCTGAACCTCAGTTTTCCATCACAGAGTTTCTATTCTTATCATTGCAAACATTTTGCACCAAGAAGTTCCATAATGTTATTTGCTTTTCACTTTGTGTGAATAGATAACTTCTTCTTTAAGAGCATTTTAAATTACTTTTTTAGTTTTTTTTTAATACATTAACCCAGAACAACTTACTGGGATGACTTGGGGCATTAAAAGGCTGTTTTTATTATTATTATTATTATTATTATTATTATTTTACATACCAACCACAGTTCTTCTTCCCTCCCCTCCTCCTACTAGCCCCCAACTTCTTCCCACCCTACCCCTCATCCACTTCTCAGCAAGGGTAAGGACTCCCACAGGGAGTCAATATAGTCTGCATATCAAGTTGAGGAAGGACTAAACCCATCCACCATATGAAGGCTGAGCAAGATATCCCTCTATAGGGAATGGGCTCCAAAAAGCCAGTTCCTGCACTAGAAATAAATCCTGGTCCCACTGCCTTTTATGTCAAGAGATCACTTCTCCTATTTTCCCTGACATGCTCATTATGTCTCTGTTCACTAGCTTACTTGCTCTCTCCCTCCTTCCTGCTGCCATGGTGTCACACTGCAGCCCTTAAGATAACCTTTATAAAAAATGACTTTATTCATAATAAAAAAATTCACTTACAAAAAAGATTGTTAAACTAACAACATCTTCTAATAAACTTGAAAGAAGAAATCACACAGTAAACTTAACTTTTTGCAAAGTTATAATGGAACAATTTAATTTCCATTCAACTCACTATGTCTTAGGTTTCTATAATGGTTTGCTTATTTCTAACCAAAACACCCTGTTTCACATAAAGTAGAACTTCCAATTGTGTTAGTAATACACCAGCACCACAAACGTAAGGTCTGGCATCCACATATCATGCTAGCAAAGCAAACTGTAATTTAATAGGAAAAGCAAAACCATTAAACTTATATGTGTTTAAAGAAAGTCTTTGAAGACAACTAAAAAAGAGTGAATTGCTTACATGTGTTAATATGTCATTTTAAGTAAATAAATCAATGTTAAAACAAATTACTCAAAATAAATTGAACTGATTATTTAAAATACTTTTCAGTAAAACTGTATTTCTTGTATTATATTAGGAAACATTAACATGACTAAGATTAATTAAAACAAAAATAATTCTAATTAGGATACATTTTTTTCTACTACAAATCCATCCATTCTAATCCTAATAGAATGGATATGTACTAACGTCCAGTCATTGGGTCCAAAACCCTTCAAATACCTTCAGAGAACAAACAAGTTCGATGGAGCTAGAAATATCACATTGTGAACTGTCGGCTGAGTATTTCAGTCAGTTTTGGATTTGGTGTTTCTTTTTTGTTTTGTAACTTTTTAGTTTTGTTCAAAATAAATGGTATTTTGTAAGGTCAAAATCGCAGAACAAAAACATCTTCAAAAACTACAATGTCAGTTCTTTGTCTCATTCAGCAATTTTAAAGTGCTGGAGATCTGCAGTAAAAGAGATATGACCTGTTGTAATCAGATATTCAACAGCTTGAGTGATAGCTTCCTCATTAAGTCCAAGGAGCTCTCTTCTCAGCTTGGTGATAGCTTTTCCTTCCTGGTGAGGGCACTCTTGAATCAGATGCAGCACCTTCATATGTATGAAATTAAGACCAGACACCCTAACAACCCTGGTGGCTGATACTTGGGCTCCCACTTCAGCCAAAAGTTGCCTCCCTGGGGTCACGCCTTCACAGCTTTGATCCAGCATCATGTGGGCATTGACGACTTCCAGGATGTGTGTGGAAAGCTCATTCATATCTTCCAGGACACAGATGCTCAGGATCCCAAGCCATCTGGTGCCATCCGAGGACTGGAGGACACCAAGCACTTTGGCATATGCTCCAACAGGCAGTGGAATCACACGTTGCTTGACTCTCTTGTGAGACAGGGGCTGCCGGGCCTCAATGCTCTTCGTGGTCATGTCATTAATCTCGTACATGAGGTAGTGCAAAGTTCTCTTCACCTTCGTGATCATTCCCACAATGGAGACCCAGTGAACTGCAAACCCCTTGATCATAAACACACTGTCAACCTCACTGACAGTGCGCAACTGGCTTACACAGCAATGCACAATACTATAAATGCCAGGCCATTGATTCATATTTCTTACCATTTTTGGTGGTAACTTGTTTATATTTCCTTTCTTTGGGGTATTCTGTGGAATTATTGATTGTTGGTGATTTCATGGGTGTATCTGTGGTCCTTAGGTTGGAGTTTTCCCTCTAATACTCTCTGTAGTGCTGCATTGGTAAATATTCTTTCAGTCTGACTTAGTCCTGAAATACCTTGTTTACTCCATCTATGGTGATTGATAATTTTGCAGGGTATAGTATTCTAGTTTGGCAGCTATGCTCTTTTAGCATCTGTATAACTTCTGACCAAGCCCTTCTAGCTTTCATCGTTTCCATTGAATAGTCAGGCATTATTCTGATGGGTCTGCCTTTATATGTGAGTTGGCCCTTCTGAACACAAAGTAAATATATGTGTAGCAATCTTATTTGCATTATCACCCTTGATAAGTCATGCTTATGATTTTTATCTTCTTTATAGTTATTGTTAACTTATCAGCATTTTAAATTCATTTTACTGTTTTTCTTGATAAATACAAAATAAATAAAGAAGAAGGAAAAAAAAGAATGAAAGACAATGCATAGATTTAAAAATATTGTACCACCCTTGTACTTCTAGGACAAAATTAATTTAGTTATTTATTTCTATTAATGAAATAAGTTTGTTTTTCTATTTAAAAAATGCCAGGCCTACTCATCACGGTCTCTAGAAACACCAGGTCATGAATTCCAGCTTGCTCATGACTGCTGCTAGCTCCACAAGCCCCATCACCACCAGAAATGCTGTCATTACTCTCAAACCTGCATTTACTAATCATTTTTTGAAGGCCAGATGGGATTTGATGGTTCAACAAGAAGTGTGTTGGTTTGCCAGGCAACTTCTCCACAGAAGCTTGCTGCCGGAATCGAAACTCTCCAAAAGATGGCAAGTCCGTGACAGATGGCACGTGCCCAAAATCACACCTCACAAACAACCTCACACTTCCTGAGCAGCCAATCAGCTACTAGAAGAGGCAGTGGCTATGCTTCCTCACAGATTCTCACAAGATTACAAAGCCCCCTTTCGCGGTATTTTTGTTGCTATGCAGAATTTTTAAAATGGAACATGTACCAAAGGCTGCGAGATTTGAGGCTGGAGGGTCTTTGAGAGATTGAAGCCCAGCAACTGTACTTTGTAAACTGGCCAGATTTGAGGATTGAGGGTCTTTAAGAACGTGAAGTCTACCTGTTTTACACAGTTCAAGGACAGACTGGAATAAACTTTTCAGGGAGATTTTGCCTCAAAAAACTTTAAAAAATCAAAAAAGTATACTTAAATCAAAAACAACCCTGCCCCACCGTGTATAATATTAAGCACTGACTACTAGTATCTTTATGAAGATCATTTGGAGTAGGAAAAATATGTACTAATCTTTCCATTATTGTATGCCACAATTAGGGGTGGGTGGGTGTCCTATTGATTTTTATTTATATTTCTGTCCATGATCACAGAGGTCAAAATCGAGTGTCAGATCCCTTGAAGATGGGAGTTACTGGTGGTTGCATGCCATCCATCTGGCATTGGTACTAGGAACTGAAAAGGTGTACTTTGGAAAGGCATCAAGCACTTGTTTGTTTGTTGTTTGTTTTTCTCTAAGTCAGGATTTACATAACAGTCCTGGTTGCCCTGAGTTAGCTCCATATATCAGGTTGGCCTCCAATGTGAGATCTACCTGACTCTGGCTTGCTAGGATTAAAGGCTTGCAATACCACTGACCTGACTAATAGCTTAATTTAATGAGTTTCATAAACTATAGCCTTAGCTGACTGGGAACTTTAGGCAGTCTAACAGATTCACCCAACCATGACTGGAAATACAGACATGTGACATCATAACCACTTTATAATCACTTCTTCCATCAACAGTTCAATAAAAAATGTTTGTGACTGTGTTTTCGAATGGAAGGGCACTACAGCTGATATTGATATTGGAAGTACATAGTGGTTTCTATTCTCAGATAAGTCATATCCATGATTGGTATGATAGCTTAGCACTGAGGAGGCCATGTTAGGAGGATTACCACCCATCCAAGGATACCCTAAGTGATTTTGTGAGTTCAGGCTAGTCTTCCCCACTAAGTGAAATGGTACAAAATAAAATAATAAAGATCTCAAATCTTTTAATGAGATTATTAAAACCTGAATGCATACCATTTTATAAATGGCAGGACAACAACCATTGAAAGATTCTTACAACCCAAGTAAAACCATATCTTAACACTGTCCTTATCAATAAATTATGATTTTTAAAATTTTGCAAAGTATATTATGGCTAGAAATACACAATTTATTAGAATTCATACCTAATTCCACTTGAATGAGTGAGATGTAAATTATTTTCAGTCCTTTGTGAGCTAGATCTGAGCATTATATATATAGAGGAAACACAAAATTACAGTTTCTTTAAATACTCTATTTTAGTAAGCTATGAATAAGACAGGAATAATTTAGTATGTTTATCCCAGAATATTATAATATTACATTAAAATCTATTTTTTTCATAAAGTATTATTTGGGGTATTACTAACATTAAAGGTTTTTTACTCATTGAAGAATTATTATTCAAATCAATTGCTATCAAGGACCTCTCTCTTAATAAGCCTCTGTAAGACAGTAAAATGAATGTATAAAATAGAAAGAAGTTTACTAATAGTCTCCATTTCCTTATTGGTACAAACAGTTTGGGCTATTTCAAAGTTACAAAAATGTAGTAGTCCATGTGAAAGTTAAATATAATATAAAATTACACACATACACTTATAAAATCACAAACATAACAAAAAATAAATTTTGAACCAATGTAATTACTGTGTTTTTCAGATAAATAATAATAATTATATGGGTACACAAATAGACTAAAATGCAAATGTGACTATTCAACATGCAGATTTAACTCCTTCTGAAAAACAATATAAATATTAAACAACTATCTGTATTTTAATATCATACTTTATTAAAAATTAAATTAGCTAAACATGTTTTTAAACATCTATAGAATGACAATCAGACAATCAGGATTGTTCTTCTATTAGATGATAATATACTTTTAGACAGAAAAATTTTGAGGTTAAAGTAACATATCTGATTATACTAACTATCTATATACAAAATAAAATTTGTGAATCTATCAAAATGTTAAAAAAAAAATTCTGCCTACCTGACAGGATTGCTGGTTAAGGAAACCCTCAGAGATTCCAGACAGTTGAGAAGTTTCTCATCTGAGATACCCGATCGCAATTCATGAACATATTCTTGAGAAGAAAGGGTACATTCATGCTTGCTGTTTTTCAGGCCACCCTATAAAACAAACAGAAGATACCACTTTAAATAGATATCAAAGTTTTTTTTTTAAACTTACAAGTAATATATATATATACATATATAAAACATTATTATGTTTTCAAAGTATGTTTTATTACAGTCTTTTCACCTGAGCAATATTGAGAAATAATGCTTCAAATACAAACTAAAAAACTTAAAAGTAATTTTAATTACATAAAACAAAAATTATATCAATATCTTATTTTATATGAGGGCTATACTCCTCCTTCCTCTTAAATACACCATTGTGTCACCATTGCCATGTGATAAAATTAATCTTAACTGTGACATTCCTATAATATGATAAAATTTTTGTACTAAAATCCTAGACTTAGTCTCATTTTCTAAGATGCTGCAAATTATAATGACTATCTGCTAATAATCCATGCAGGTTTTTCCCTAATTGTTTGGAACTGCTATCATTACAGGAGATGGAAGGCTTTTTTTTTTTTTAATAGTGAAAAGCCAGATTGCCTATAATTTCAGATTATTTGGCTTTTCATTGAGAATACCTCCTTAATGTAAAAATTTACAAATAATTCTGAATTGGAAATCTCATTAATACATTGAAGGTCTAAAATTATCTTCAAATATATCAGGAGTATAATTTCCTAACTGTATTATGGCAATATTATCAGTATCAGTGCACTTACAATACTATGATAAAAGGCATCATTTTTGTCTTTTTATTTTTTCTACTGGGAAACAACAAACAGATGCACAGTTTTATATAGATTTGTTTTGCTTTGTCTTAACATCCAAGAACTTTACAACAGAATTACTACATGCAATGCATACTTAGGAAAACAACAACAGAAAAGCTAGCTTTTAAAAGATTCAAAAATTCCTCTCATTCATTTACTAATCTCTATAGGTAATAAAACCAAGTACATACAGCATAATCTTTTATATTACATTTATTTTTGATAATTCACACACTTTCTTGAAAATCATTATTAACATTATCATTATAGAAATAAAGAACTCAGCAGAGCTTTGTGATGTACTTCCCATCCCAACTCTTGTGAAGCAGTGGCAGGTGTATCTATGAGTTCAAAGCCAGATTGGTTCACATAATGAGTTGTAGGTTAACCAAGACTACACCTTAAAAAAATAAAATCCAAGGAATAACTAACTGAGCATAAATGAGGTTGTAGGACTAAAGTATAAATATTTTGAATTTCTGATATTTCATTTATCCTTTCTATGCCATGTTTCCCAATACTGAATAAATAATTGAATCATCATGTATTAAGTCAGAAATCTCAATTAAAAAATGTCAAATTGTTCAAGCATCTTCAGCATAATCAATATGGTACAACATAATATTAAAAAATAACCCTCAAACAAAACAGTGCAATAGATTAAACTAAATCTCACTGTACTTAATAGGGCAGTAATACAAGAATGGCTTATTATTAACATTCTGTTCTAATACTGAACAAAGGCAACAACTAGATAATGGATGGATAATAATTGAAATTTTAATTAGCTGCTCTGTATGAGATTAATGAAAATTACAACTGTGCCCATTTGATCTTTAAAAAATAATGCAGGCAAAGTTGGTAATTAGAGTACAACACACTATCCCGAAGCTAGGTGAATAAAAAGCTTTCTAATTTGAAGCCATTTCTTAATTTGAAAATCATTAGAATGTAGAAATTTGTATGATTATGCTTATATTATTCTAAGACAGTATGCAGAGAACTAAAAGGTATTTTGGGGTCACATCGCCCCTTACTCTAAACTAAAATTTTAAAACCAAAACTAGACAAAAAGGAAATAACCACTTCTGAGTTTGGTGACTTTGACTAATCTTTTTCTTTCATTATTTAATGTAAAAAGAGATTGACTTTTAATTTGTGAAAAGCCTTCAGAATTCTTAGTTTTAAACATACCACACTACGGAAAATATCTGAACTATTGATTGTACATAGGTCTTTCAGCTACTGTATGCATACAGATAGCAATTACTATCGATGGTGCCATGTTTACAGAGGGCAATGTTGCTTGAAAAATGGCAATACTGTTACTGACTGTATTGATTAAATTTTGTCAACTTACTATAATCTTCAATTACTTGAGAAGAGAGAACTTCAAATAAGGGACACTTCTATCAAACTCACCTGTAGATATGTCTGTGGAAATTTTCTTGATTGATGTGGGAGGCCCTAAACTGACTGAAAGTGGTACATTCCCTGAACAGGTGGTACTTGAAATCAAGCTGAGCAAGCCATGGTGAGTAAGCCAGTAAAGCAGAATTCCTCTGTGCTCTCTTCAATTGTACCACACAGATACCTGCCCTGACTTCCTCTCATGATAAACTTTGATAGGGATGTGTAAGATAAGTACACTCTTTCCTCCCCAAGGTATATTTGTTCAGTGTTTTATGACAGTACAAAGACAAGCAAACTAATATACTGCAAATGACTATGTTTCAAACATAAGTCAAGTTTCTTTGGCTACTTTAAACAAGTGAGTTAATTATCTATCATTATAGCTCCCAAAAATACAATATTATAAGTTGGACTTATATTTGAAATTATAACTACAATGATTCCTGTGTTATTCTTTAAAAGATCCTACATTAAAAATATAAACAAAAAACTCATTTCCCATGTCAGTTCTATGAGTTAAAGCAAAAAAAAGAGAAAGAAACACAAAAATCAAAGTGTTCTAAGTACTCATTCCTAGAATGAGGGATGTGATATCATTATAAATTCGAATGTATTGTTGAACATTTAACTATCTTCTACTGATATAAAAACATCTCTTTATTGAAAAGTGATTTTTTTCACATGATATATTCTGTTAAGGTGTCTCCTCTCCCTCTGCAACTCCTCCCAGGCCATCCTCACCACACCACCCACACAAAACTATCTCTTACAGGAAAAGTACTAAACTTACCTAATTAATTCATCAAACAAATGGATGAAAGGATTCTTAAATTATGGCATTTAAAATATTATTATACTTAAGCATTTGTTTTTTAATAGCCTTAGGATCTACAACTTCAGTGTATTAAATATAGTGTCCACTAGTCTTTTAATTGTACAGGAAATACAGAGAGTATGATACTGCACCATATTATTTATGCTCTATAGGAAAAAATTACCACTATACAATACTAACATTGCAGTTAGCACAGTTCGCAATTAAGGAATATTCATGGAATGAAATGTGCAAAGCAAGAAAATATATACCAAAATCTAAGGCAAGATAGCATCAAAAGTTTCCTGTGGCAGTGTGGACCATTTGTTTTCGAAATAATGTAATTAATTTTATTGAAATGTGACAAATTTAAATGTTCAATGAACAAAAAAATAATTATAATGTTTCTTCTGGATTCACTTATTGAAGTTTTAAATAAATGAAATATCTCTTAAGAATTTCACAACAAAATTGTAGAGCCTAAGGATATCAGAAAACAAATACTTAAAACATTTCTTGGCCTGTGTACTATCAGACATAATATATAAGCCAAGAAACTATGAACATATATGTAAACCAGACCATATGTGTATGTGTGGGCATGTGTGTACAAATAATTCATAATAACAAATACTAAACCTTCATAATTTGCTAGTAAAAGCAAATTTTAACACTTAATAATATTCAATAAGTCACCACAGGAAATACCCAATCATTTTTTTTCTTTTGTATCTAAAACTTACTCATCATTGGCTTATACACTACTATCAAACAGTTACTGTGAACAATGTTGATATGGATGAAGATATCAAACCATAAGCTGTGTCTACTATTAATCTTACCATCATTCATATTACCTCTGGATGGAAAAAGTATATGCATAGTGTGTGTCTTTAAATTGACAGAGCACTTGAAATGTATCACATAATGAAATGTAAACAGACAGAAAATAATCCAAAGATTCTTAACCTGAGTTCCAAATCCAGGTAGTATGCAAATTTCGAAAGGGAAACATAGCATCTTCATTTTCACAAAACTTCATATTGTTTAGTACTCTTTGATATTATGAATCTAGACAAAAATTACAGTGGCAATAACAGCTCATCCAACCTACTCACCTACAGATAAGTTTTTTCACTGTATTAAACACACATCATTTGTGGAAGTATTTGAAATGGAATTTATGCTCATAACATACAACCTGCCACCCTCTTCTGTTATTTAACAAACTCCATAAGGAAGTATACTATTTCTTGATCTGTAAACTTTTTTGAAATAATAGAAATATGGTGCAGTTGGGAGAAGCAATTCACAAAGACCTCTTACTCTCACCAATTATAACATGTTATTTCACTCCTGCAAGAATGGGTATTATGAAAAAAGGATTATCAAAAAATCAGTGTTAAGAGACTGTAAAGAAAGAGACCAATGTACAATGTAGTGAGAACGTAATTATTCAGCAATTACAAATCTCAGTATGCAAGAAGAAATAAAAAGTAAAAACAGGATTGCCACATGGTCCAGCAATTCTATTATTACATATATATGACATGAAAATCTATGTGCCAATAATATATCTGTACTCATGTACTTACTACAGCATTATACAAAACCATAAATATAAGGAAATAAACTAAATACTCACTAATGGACCAAATTCTTTAAAATATATATATAGATAGATAGATAGATAGATAGATAGATAGATAGATAGATAGATACACAATGGAATCTTATACTGAGACATATAAAGGAGGAAATCCTAAAAATCACAGTAATGTGAAAAAAAACAAAAATAGATTAAGCTTAGTGAAATTAAGCATGCATAGAAAGACAAATTCCACATGGTTCCTTTATTTGATAAAGATTGATGGACATGAGTTACCACAGACTAGGGTAGTTGGAAATGAATGAGATTGGAGAGGTGTTAATCAAATAATGCATGTCTACAGACAGAAGAAGTCACTTCAAAAAAATTCCCTCTAATACATAGCAGATTATAGTATAGAATATATCTTTGAAAACTACTAAGAGATTTGTGTTCTTACTACAATGAATGTGAGATTATGCATTTGTTAATTAGCTATATTTACTCATATATATGTTGTGGAACACCATAGCATATATTATGAATACCAAAAATTTTATATGGCAATGTAAAAAATTAAATTTGAGGACAAGCATGGCAGAGCACTCTTTTGATAGCTGTACTCAGGAAGCAGAGCCAGACAGATCTCTATGAGTTTGAAGTTAGCATGGTCAAAACAGTGATGTCAAAACCAGCCAGGGTTATATGGTGAGTTCCTGCAAATAAATGAATGAATGAATAGAGGCTCAAGGGTTTAAGAGCATTTATTGCCATTTCAGAGATTCAGAGACCTGGGTTCAGTTCTTAGCAACCATAAGACGGCTCTAACTCCAGTTGCAGGTGATCCAGGCATTCATGTAGCACATCACATACATTCGGGCAAACACACAAAGATATCAAATTAAAATAAAATTTTGTATAAATTAAATAAAGAAACGAATTGGGAAGCAAGAATCTGTAATTACACATACATTTAGAAACACAGCATGTAAAAAGGAACAGAAATCTGTCATTCATAGAAAAGCAATAATGAGTGCATGTGGACAAGAGGGCACTTTAATTTTCATAGATGCAACTGACATATAACTTTATTAGTTTTGTATGGGAACTGACATGTAACAACATTACTACAACGTGAAACATGTGACTAACTCAGAGTAAAGTAAATAGTCCCTAAATTCCCAGGTTAACTTAAATAAAATAGCATCTTTGGAATCAGAAAATATATTAGTGGCATGATGTTCACATTAGTGTTTAAAAGAAGCAGACGTTTTAAAGTTATTGTATGCGAATTTTTAGAATATGTATAAATGTGTCTTAAGGCTTTGTTTCAGTAAACTGAATTCAACAAATTCAAATATTTGTATTTATTCCCTCCAAAAGTGAAAAATTTAGAAGTTATTCAAGTTTCTGTGATAAATAATTCATTTCTATTATATGAGAACCAATTTTAGTCCTCAACTAGTATACAATAAATATGTATTTTCAAAAAAAGGCTTGTCCCCAAATCCCAACCTAATTTGAAAGAACAGCCTACTAAGAATACTGAACTAGTACTTAAGCATAAAATCTTTATGCAGTTATTATGAAAGTCCAATATTCTCATCCATAAGTGGCATGTATGTTATAGTAGACAGTATGTCAACATAAATAGCAATGTAACATTACCAATATAATGGAATTAGTTTTATAGATAACCAACCATTCCTTTCTGCTTATAGCATTCTCACATCTGAGCAGTTATGCTGTAAATCTGTACATAAGAGAACACAGTCTCATGCCCTCAAAAATAATAATAGAAATAATACTTTGAAGGTCACATTCTATTATTTATAACCTTAGTGTGTCTTTTTCAAAGGGAAAATTAATGTAAGAAAACACAAAAGATGTATATATAAATACATATCCTTAAAACTTTATTACACTATATAAGGATATATATTTTAAGCCTCTACAATAATATAAAGATGCAAGGTGAAAAATAGTTCAAACTTATCAAATATATGCCTTGCATCTCATTTTAAGTAGATGGTAACACTATAAAATGCCCAAATGTGACATCAGTTAAAGTGCTCTGCTGCCAATTCCATACTCTTTTATATAATAAGACCAGAAAAAAGGTAAGCTATCTTGAGAACAGTAGGTTAATGCACTACCCTGACATTTCTAATCAGTATAATTAAGGGCAAGAACACTTTAAAGCAGCACTCTCAAAGGATTCTATTATATAATGTGCATCTTTGAAAAAATCTTACAAAAATGCAAAGCCTATAGATTTCTTGAATCATTTCAAAGTTGATGCATGTTTTGGAGTAATATGAGGAATGTTAGCAGATCTTCATGGTCAAAAAATATAATGTGGTGAGTTTTCATAAAGAACAGGATATAGTCCTATGTATTGTGAAAAATGTGCATTTGCAAGGAAATTCTTGCCTAGTTAGTGCTGTGTATTTAACAAGGATTAATCTCATCTCTAAAGCATATGTACACACAAACTGCATTAACATTTAAAATCAACAAACAGCAAAAAATTAACTGACTTTTAATATTGCTCAATGGTTATGGCAACTGACTGTAGAGAAAGGAAAGTTAACTTAAATTCAGTTTCTGTAACTTATAACTGATTGATTATACACATGATTTTCTTCTGAATTTCATTACATATTGCATATTTTATTTTTAAGATTTAAATGTGAAGGTAAATTTTATTTCACTATATCAAATACATAATTCCACATAAAATGTATAATTGCTGGTCAGTTATTAGCATTATCAACAACACATTGGCAAGCAAATCTGTAGCCTAAGACATACAAGATAAGTACTGACCCCAAAGCTGCAACCATGCTTTCTGGCTTGCAAAATAGGTAGGTACATATTATGATACTATGTAGTTCAAGCTCTCCTCAAATTCTCCTTTATACTAGATCTGCCAACTGAGTGCTGAGATTACAAGCACACAGCATTGCTTCTGTCTTGAGTGTACTGTGTGATAGTCCATGTATACTTATACTAAGTATAAATAGAGACTGCCATGCAAAGCAATAATTATTCCAATTTACAAATAAAGAAATTTAACTCATTAAGTCCAGAACATTTTCAAAAAATGAAAAGCTAGCTGTCAGTATCTGAAAAAAACCACAGAGCCAAAACATATACATTTTCAAAGGCCTGTTTCTCCAGAAGGATCATTTAAAAAAAAATGAGATCCTGTATCCAATAAATTTACAAATTTCCTTTTTTATTATTATTACTATGAATAAAGAAGCCACATTTTCTATCCGTGTATATCCTTATTCAAGGTCCCTTCCCCCTCCCACCACATCAGGTCATTATCTCTTCTCCACATCTCCCCATCTCCTCAGCATGGGCGGGAGGTACCAAGGTCCCAAGGTCCCAATATTGCTCAGTTTAGCCTCCACTCCTGGCAAATCCAGTTTTCTGCTCCCAACAATGAGACTGAGTCAGGTGTTCCTCTAGGAGGAGTGGGATCCAAGGAGTCAGTCCATGGTATTTCAGATCCCAAGCTGTTCAGTGGCTGTGGTTTGCAGCTTCCACTATATGGTTTTGAAACTTTACATTGTATGTAAAATGGACTTTTCCCTCAATACTGCATTATTCTTCTAAATGAGTCTTTAATTATGGATTACCTATAATAAGTTTTATATATTCAGTATGCAACCTCAAACACACTAATTTTAAATATTTGCCAAATTGTTTTGGAACATACATATCTATTGCTTAACATCTTACACACATTGTGTTCCTAAAAGTGTTAAAAAAAAATTCTAAGATTAGAGTGAGGAATTCTTTGCTTCAATATACATTTTAACTTTCTAAAATTAAATTATAATCACATAAACTTCCAACTTCTCCCTCTAATGACCCTCATTTATGACTTTAAGCTCTCTTTCTAATTCATGGTATTTTCTTTAACTGTTGGTATGGGGGGTATGGTGTGTTATGCTTCCTAAATATATATTATAACATGCTCTTTATGTTGTGTGTGTGTTTGTATGTGTGTGTTATTTTTTTCAGATATGACTATTTGGTATTGGACAACCAATTGGTGTGCTCATTCCTGGGGTAGACTATTTTTTCCATTATAATATTCATTTACTGAAACACAAAAATTTCAGTAAGGAGTACCAGTTTTTTCCTGGGACGTATTATGCAAATTACTAAATTTAAAGATGCAATCTCTCAGTTAATTTGTAGCAATTCAAACAAATGCCATGCATCATTACTGCTAAATATTCCAACAAGTTTTTTCAACTAATCTAAAACATTGCAAAGCATTCACTAGAAAGAGTATCTCAGAAAGTAGGCAAAATTAATATAATTTCACATAAAAACAAAAGGCCAGAAAGGGAGATTAAAACAATTAGTAAGAGATCAAATAACACTCTAGGTCCAGAAAATTATTGCATGTACACTTTAGAAGTAGTGAGCTTCAAAAAATAATTAGCCTAGATTATCGAGATTATAGTATATTATTGAGATTACATGTAGTATAATATAGAGTAATATAATACTCTACATTAAATTTGAGTAATGACTAACAGTAAATGCTCTGAATCCTTTAAAAAGTACATTGTACATATGAAATGATTGGTTTATCTATGACGAAAGAAACTCTTAACTCCTATGATACATTACATAGAAACAAATAGTATTTAGATATTGCTTTTTCAGTGGGACCATGGGACTGTCTGCTGCCTGCCTAGTGAGGGGATAGGGAGGTGTGGAGAAGAAAGAATGATCTGATGTGGCGGGAGGGGGAAGGAACCTTGAATAAGGATATACAGGGATAGAAAGTGTGACTTCTTTGTTAATAATAAAAATAATACTAATAAAGAAAGTCCAGAGAGTACTTGTCTTGGAAAGGGCTGGGGGATGCAAAGAGAGAAGGTATGTGTGTTGGGGGGAGTGTGGGAAGGGTTGTAGCTGCTGTGAGTGCTGTGTGAAAACTCATTATATAAAACATGCACTGTTCTATGCATTTTATACCAAAGAAAAAAGAAAGACAAACAAAAAAGATTAGTGAAAGACAGGAATATAGGCAGAGAGACTAAACAGAGAAATATTCTGGGTACACACTGGCATGGAAAAAAATGCAGAACCCATCAGGGAGGGGAAAGCTCATTGTAGTTAAGTACCTTCTATTTCTGTAGTCCTGTAAATGGTGAATTTTAGGTAGCCATGCATGTAGAAAATCATAGGCCAATAGTTCTTATAAATGTTGTAATAATTATCTCTGCATAGGAGTTTAAGTTTGTCTTACTATCTTTATATTTTTCTGTATTCATTTTTACTATTACATGACATATATATATATATATATATCTCCACTCCGAAAACAGTTTTTATATTTTAAAATTCTTTAATTAAAAAGTGAATAAGATTTTTTTCTTTAGTGGATGCAGTGGCTCACATCTGTGGTCTCACCTACTCAAGGCTGTAGGCAGGAGGACTTGGAGACCAGCCTGGCAAAGTATTAAGTAAGCCCTGAAGACTACACCAGGCATAAAGCACTTACACACTCAATGGATTTTACAGTAACCCCAGCTTCTGAGCATGCCCAGCTATGCTTCTCAACGAAGCAGCCAGAATCGCTCTCATCCACAGAGGACACAGGCCTGTGGTAAGACCTGACACAGAGGCTGCTGTGTCCCTGCTGCAGCCAAGTGTCTGCCCTTCCCACCTCACAGCCTCTGCTTTCTTATCTTGATTCCTCCTGACCTTGCCATATGCAGCTTCTAATCAGCTGTCTTTCCTAGGAGTCTCTTCCCTTAGAATCACAAAACAGGTAGAGCCCTTTATTAAGTAAAAATACCTTCTCCACCATTTTTCTTATTATTCCTCTTATTGTATAGTCTCCAGACTCCATGCTATCAGTGGTTAGCATGGTAGGATTCCTGCTAGCATACTCCCCAGCTCAGCATCCTCCATAGCTTAGCAGAGAATTTCCCATCTCTTC
Source organism: Sigmodon hispidus (assembly GCA_004025045.1). NCBI lineage: Eukaryota > Metazoa > Chordata > Mammalia > Rodentia > Cricetidae > Sigmodon > Sigmodon hispidus. Next base: position 20,282 of record PVIH01023172.1, read on the forward strand.
CTCTACTCTATTTCACACGGACAGCCTCTTCTGTATGTCCACATACTTGGATTTCTTTTAATAAGGATACATTACTTTCATCTAAACTCAAAGCCTAAACTTAAAATCTAAATAACTTTGGGTGGTGCAACGCATGGCCTTCCTATTCACACTGACATGTAAGTGTTTAATATCTACCGAGGGGGTGAGAAATGGAAGCGAGGGAACAGTTCTTGCTTACATTCACACAGCTTGCTGGCCCCCAGGTCTGCTCTCCGGTGGTAAGCCATCCAGAAGCAGAGGCAGCTATGCCACCCTGACCAGGTCTAGATCTGTTCCAGACCCAGGATTACAATAATTTGGGAGAGGGTCAAACAAGTAAGGGATTCCTATGGCAGAGAGCTGTATTAACTTAAGACTCTTAACTCTTTCCTGGAAGAGGGGGGGGCAGGAAAGGTTGGAGACAGAGAGAGTGAGGCTTTCCAGGCTCAGGATTCAAGCTCAACTCAAAGCTAGTCATGGCTTTAATTTTTGTAAATCATAGCCTTCAGTTTTTCCTCACTCTCTTAGTTGAAGACATGTTTCCCAGAATGCATGTGGAAAAACAATAAACAAAAGGTACCAAATTAGAGATTGTATGACACTGTGTTATCATTTAACCTCTTTGAAAGCAGGCACCTCACTTTCCCCCACTTCCTAAGTCCCCTCCTCCCCATATTGTCTTCACAAGATCATCACAAGCTTGAGAAGCATTTGCCTAATTATCATCACACAATGGACCTATTGCCAGAATAAAATTTAAAAAAAAAAAAGATATTGCTTTTCTATCTTATCAAGGGAAGTTATTTGCCAGGTAAGCATTTACTAAACATAATCTATGTGCTAGATACAGGGTACATGAAGACAGAACACACATCATCACTTGTTGAAGAGGCTAAGAGCATTATTTGCTTGTCATTTGTATATTTATTCCATTCCTTGCCCTCCCTATTTTGATACTAGGTATGCCATGCTGACCCAGAATTCAAAAACCCACCTTTCTCAGCCACCCAAGTGTTGGGATAATAAGCACACCTTAAGACATCTCTTGATAGTGACCTTTTTAACAAAAATTAATAAAAAGTCCATATATTAACCTCAATATTTTACTTTATATAAAATACTCATTACAGATTATAAAAAATGAGAACTTGCAGAAGTGTCTTTGTGAATTTTTTATTTATTATTTATTATTATTATTATTATTATTATTATTATTATTAACAAAGAAGTCACACTTTCTATCCTTGTAAATCCTTATTCAAGGTTCCTTCCCCCTCCCGCCACATCAGGTCATTTTTTCTTCTCCACAACACCCCATCCCCTCCCTGGGCAGGCAGCAGACAGTCCCATGGTCTCACTGTCACAATATTGCTTAGTTTAGTCTCCACTCCTGGCAGATCCAGTTTTCTCTCCCCTCCCTCAAGAGTGAGTCAGGTGTTTCTCTAGGGGGAGTGAGATCCAAGGAGTCAGTCCAGGGTGTTTCTGATCCCAGGCTGTTCAGTGAATTTTTAAATTAATTCAAACAATGAGAATAATTTATTTTTGGCATTGCTCCATTGACCCTATTTTCCAATGAAAATATACCAAATCAAAAATGCAAACACCCCTGCTTATCTTCCTGGGTTTGTGATACCTCACTCCGTAGAAGCAGGGGATGTACTCACACATTAGTGGACTCTAAACAAAAAAAGCAAAAAGCAAAGCATGTCCAAGTTGCAAACCACAACCAATGAACAGCTTGGGATCTGAAAGACCTTGGACTGGCACCTTGGATCCCACCCCCTCCAGAGGAATACCTGACACAGTCTTGATGTTGGGGTTAGGAAAGTGGATCTGACTGGAGTGGAGGCTGAACTAAACCAGCTTGGAACCTTGGGTCCTCCTGCCTTTTCTGGGGAGGAGATAAAGAGATGTTGAACAGAATGACTGGAAGGGGTGAGAGGGGAAAGGGAGCTTGAACAATGATATACACGGATAAAAATATGACTTTATTCATAATAAAAAATGCAAACACTTTAGTATTACTTTCTAAACGCCATGCCAACTCATGGTTAAGTTTTTAAATAATTCTCGTTAGAATATAATATAGAAGGAATGTAATACATATGAAGTAAGAGGACAAAAACAGAACATAATAATTTATAGCAAGTATATTTTCATACATTTGTACAAAAAAGGGGTCAATTTATTAGGTTATTATTAAACTATAGCTTAAAATTTTAAGGCAGTATAATAACTGCTACTATTTAAATTTCAAATAAAATTTATATTTTGGCCCTTATATAGGAAATGTTTTGAAAAAACACAAAATGCATTATTTTCCAAAAACATTTCATTAATCCCAATAGCTTCCCTATAACATAAGATATATTAGCTATATTTTTACATATTTGACTAGTTCTTAATCAAATTTGGCAGTGATCCACAATGACATATGAAGCTGTGAATGGAACCTAGAATATTAAATTTCTTTTTTTTTTCCAGTTGACATTTCTTTTTTTCTTTTTTCTTTTTTTTCTTCTTTATTTATTTTGTATTTATCAAAAAAACAGTAAAATAAATTTAAAATGCTGAAAAGTTAACAATAACTATAAAGAGGATAAAAATCATAAGCATGAATTATCAAGGGTGATAATGCAAATAAGATTGCTACACATATATTTACTTTGTGTTCAGCTTTCCTTCTGAATTTTTTTTCCATCCCTGTATATCCTTATTCAAGGTCCCTTCTCCCTCCCACCACATCAGGTCATTTTTCTTCTCCACAACTCCCCATCCACTCCCTGGGCAGGGAGCAGACAGTCCTATGGTCCCACTGACCCAATAATGTTTGGATCAGTCTCCACTCCTGGCCAAATCCAGTTTTGTCCACTCTCCCTCAAGAGTGAGTCAGGTGTTCCTATAGTTGGAGTGGGGTCCGAAGGGTCAGTCTAGGGTGTTTCTGATCCCAAACTGTTCAGTGGTTGTGTTTTGCAGCTTGGACATGCTTGGCTTTTTTTCTTGTTTGTTTAGAGACCACTAAAATTTCTAATCTTGTATCCTATGCACTAGATTTTTTTCTCTGATGTCTTTTGTGCTTTTCATTACTCTAAAGTGCACGTCAGGCATTCTTATTCTCAAAATGAGTAAATTAACTGTCAAAAGCACAGAGGTCCAGAACTCACAAAATAATTGTTTAGTTTGGAAAAATAACACATTTATTGCCATTTACAGTAACAATATGTGATGTATTATCACACAAAAATATAACTGAACACACACACAAAAGATTACAAATCTAAACAAAAGTCTACATTTGTACTCAGTGCCTTCAATGTAACTTGTATAAGAATTAACTGTATAGATTAAAAATAGTTCATATATATAATCACTTAAGAATCCAGATGTAGAGAAATGAAATGCTAAAACTATGATTACTATTTTTAAAAGAATCTTACATAGCCATTAAGACGCTTTATAATGGGAAAAATATTACCATCAAGTCAACTTTACTGCATAAAGAGGCAAAATTCTACATATTGTATGATTTCAATTATGTGAATTTGTTTTCATTATCTAAAGAAGGTACAGCAATGTGAACAGTAGTTATACCTGAACAGTATAAGATTTTTGTGTGTAATTCATTTAATTACGTGCTTGTGGGGGCTGAGGCTGGAGGTTAATGGTGGAGTTTGTACTTTATATGCATGAGGCTCTGGATTCCATTCTCAGAACTAAAATAACAACAAAAAAAGGAACACAGTTTGTGTCCAGATTTTCTCAGTTGGGATTTACTGTCATAACTGATACACATTAAGTGCTATTAAAAATCTTACAAATATTTACAGATATGAGAATAAAACAAGTAACACGTTAAAGAATAAAATGACTAACAATAAATGACAAAATAGTGCAGGAAAAATAGAGAAAGAAAAAAAGAATGATGGGGACTAAAAAAAAGTGTTTTTCTGTTCTAAAACAGGTACAATCTCCTGACTACATGAAGCAATAAAAATTTCAAAGTCTTTTAATCCCACCCTTGGAGAGATCAGATGCAACAACTGAAATGTAAATGTCTAAAAACCTTCTTGAAGGAACATCTACTATGAACTGACTGGAAACTGGAATTAGGAAATGAAGAGTGCCCCAATTACGGGACATAATACCTAGAAAGACTATAGTAGAAGAGAAACTGAACTATGAAATACATAGTATGTATATAGTAAATATAAAAATTTATAAAAAAACATTATATATAAAAATATATAATATGATTATAGAGGATGATAATTTGTGACCTGCAAAAAGACCAACTATGAAGGTCCTTGAATAGCCCCTAATGGCTTTGAACTATTTCAGGCAAAGTGAAATCACTCAAAAACAAGTTCATACAGATTTTAAAGGCAAAAGAGAAGCAAAGCCCAGAGAAAGAGATAAATAGGTGGCTTCTACTGGAATCAACATAAAAGGGATGGTAGGCTATGGCGGTTTGATAAATAATGGTCTCTAAAGGCTTATATATGTGAATGTTTGGTCATTAGGGAGTGGATACTTGATGGGTACTAGGAAGTGCTGCCTTTTGGGAGGAAGTATATCATTGGGAGTTTAAGAGGTACTTGGAACTTCTGAACAATGTATCTCTTTCTTTCTTCTTCTTGCAGATTCAGATATAGAATTCTCAGCTACTTCTCTAGCACCATGTCTGCAAGTGTGCTGCCATGCTTCCTACCATGATAATGGACTAAATACTTAAAATTGCAAGCATGCCTTAAATAAATGTTTTCCTTTGTAAGAGTTGCCTTGGTCATGGTATCTCTTCACAGCAATAGAAACCTTGAGATACGTGTTAAAAAAGAAAAGTGACCATGGATCTTGGAGTTAATGGACATTGAGAATGTAAAAGAGTAGATAAATTTCAGAACTATTTTACCATGTAAAAATTATAATACAAAGAGGGAATATTAAATGTTGATCTATTTTTTACTACTTTATATCCTTAACAAAAGCCTATTTTATGTTGTAGTTACATATTGAAGAATAATCTACTAGTCTTTCTTTTTACTTTCATTTATATACATGAATATATACACTATTTAGTATATATGTATTAATTTTCATGCTTTATATTTTTAGCAGATTAGTTACTTATTGCCAAA
>PVIH01023173.1:0-25436 GCA_004025045.1 Sigmodon hispidus
TATACAGAGGATAAGAATCATAAGCATGGCTTATCAAGGGTAGAAATACAAATAAGATTGCTACACATATATTTTCTTTGTGTTCATCTTTCCCTCTGAATTTTTTTTTCCATCCCTGTATATCCTTATTCAAGGTCTCTTCCCCCTCCCAACACATCTGGTCATTTTTCTTCTCTGCAACTCCCCATCCCCTCCCTGGGCAGGGAGCAGACAGTCCTATGGATTTTAATTTTCAAAAGCATGTATGAAGTTTTAAAATCAGCAAGCAGGTCCTCTAACTTTGTTCTTTTTCAAGATTGTTTTAGCAATGAATTTCCATGGAGACTTTAGGGCTCCTATGTCAATTTCTACAAAGAAAAGGAAAGTGGTATAAGAATTGTGTTGTGTCTATATACCAATATGGTATTAAATTAATAAATATTAAATAAAATGTTAAATAGTCTGATCCATAAACACAGCATATCTTTCTACTTGGTTTCATAGCTATCTTTTCCCTGTTTTGTAGTTTTCAGTATACAAATTTGCACCTTTTTTGTTGGCTTTGTTTCTATGTGTTTTATTGTTTTCGGAGAAGAGGTGTTGGTGCTATGGATTGAACCTAGGGTCTTATGCATGCTGATGATGTGCTCTACCACTGACCAGTAAAATAAAATAAAAACCCATCTGTTTTATTTTAATTCTCTATAGACTGGCCTTGAACTCACAAAGATATGCTGCTCTGTCTCCTGAGTACTGGGATTAAAGGCCTGTGCCATCACGCCCAGCTCTGTTTTAATTTTTAAAAGGAAAAGTCTCATGTATCTCAGGCTAGCCTTGAACTCACTGTGTAGTCAGGGATGAACTTGAATTTTTGATCCTTCTGTGTCTACTTCTTTAGTGCTGAGAAGACAGACATGTGCCACTAAACTGGTTTTATTCAGTGGTGGGGACTGAACCCAGGGCTTCATGCATGCTAAGCAGGCATTCTACCAAGCCACACCCTCAACCTCTTCTCAGCCCTCTTCTAGTGCCTTTAATTTTGAGATGGTATCTCACTAAATTATATAGGCTGGGCTTGGTCTCGTTCTGTAGCTCAGGCAGGCCTTAACCCTGAGATCCTTTAGCTTCAGTCTTTTTTAGTAGTTGGGGTTATAGACTTGAATCAGGCCCAAATTCTTTTTTTAATTTTTATTTATTTGGGCTGGAGAGATGGCCCTGCCGTTAGGAGCACTGACTGTTCTTCCAGAGGATCTGAGTTTGATTCCCAGCATCCACATGGCAGCTAACAACTGTCTGTAATTCCAAGATCTGATACCCTTACACAGTTATATATGCAGGCAAAACATCAATTCACATAAAATAAAAATAGTTTTAAATTATTTATTTATGTATGTATGTATTTTTTTTTTCAAGATAGGGTTGCTGTCCTGGAACTCTGATCTGTAGACCAGGCTGGCCTTGAACTCACAGAGATCCATCTGCCTCTGCCTCTGCCTTGAGTACTGAGTTTAAGGTGTGCACCACTGCCACCTGGTTAGGCCCAGGTTCTTCTTTTTAAAAAGTTATTTGTAGTTGGGCATGATGGGGCATGCCTTTAATCTCAACAGTCAGGAGGCAGAAACAGGCACATCTCTGTGAGTTCAAGGTCAGCCTGATCTACAGAGCAAGTTTCAGTGCAGCCAACGCCACAGAGAAATTCTGTCTCAACACTCTTGTGTGTGTGTGTGTGTGTGTGTGTGTGTGTAGAGGTAGGCAGGTACATGCATGCTGCGGTGCACATGTAGAGTTCAGAGAACAAATTAATTTGGGAAGTCAGTTCTCTCCTTGCATTTGGTTTCTGTTGATCAGTAAATTCCAAGACAACTGGCCACAAGTTTCCAAGTGAATCTGCTGTCTCTGCCTCCCGTGTTTCTGTAGGGGTACTGACATTACAGATGTTCACCACCACATCTGCTTTTTTTCATGTACTTCAGGCATGTAAGTCAGATCATTGGGCTCATATTGGTAGGGCTTTTACCTATTAAGTCATCTCTGTAGCCCACATTGCTTTATTTTGTCAGGATAATATTGTAAATAGAATTGGTTTCTCTTTTATTAGCGTTCAGCATTGGATAGCAAATGAACCTTGTATATGCTCATCAGGAGCTCTCCCATTAAGCTACAGACCTAAGTCTTTTTAAAGAATTTTTATTTGGAGACATGGTCTCATAAAGTTGCCCAGGCTAGCCATGAACTTAAATAGCTCAGATAGCTTGCACTATCACTCCTGAGTTATTTTCTTATTTCATTTCAGATTTTTATTATAACTATATAATATTATATTTTATATGATTCATAGGCTACAACCTTACCTAACACATTATTTTTTAAAAGATTTCTAGTAGATTTCTTAGAATCTTTCATGTATGAGATCATGTCATCTTTGAAATTTAATTCACTTCTTTCTTTCCCATCAGTATGCATTTTATTTAATTTTTAATTTAATCATTCTAGTTATAACCTGTATGTATTAGTTACTTTTCTGACATCATGATAAAAATACCATGATCAAAAGCTGTTCAGGAAAGAAAAGATTTATTTTAACTTATGGTTCCAGAGGGATAAAGTCCATCCTAGTCGGGAAAACATGGCAACAGAGGCAGGAAGCAGAGAGATCACATTTCATCTGTATAATGAGGCAGTCAGCTGGAGCAGGAAGTGGGGTGAAGCTATAAAATTCTCAAAGCCCACCCCAGTAATGCACTTCCTCCAGTAGGCTCTGTCCCCAAAAGGTTTCATAACATCCCCAAAGAGCATCACACACTGGGACCAAGTGTTCATATGCACGAGCCTGGGAGGAGAAGTTCTCATTCAAACCATCACACTTCAGTATAATGTTGAATGGAAAGAGTAGACATCCTGCTCTTGTTTCGGATCTTAGGGGGATGTGTTTAGTGTTTTAACACATTAACTGTGATGTTGTGTCACTTACATGCCTCTTGTCTAGTCTCAGTTTCTCTGCATGCTTTTATCATGAAAGGATATTGAATTATTTTAAATATCAAATCCCTTTTTTTGCCTTCTGAGATTGATCATGATTTTGTTTTTTATCCTATTAATAGGATGCATTATATTGATTTTCAGATGTGAAAACAATCTTTCTTTCTTAGGACAAATTCTACTTGGTAATGGTAAATGATGACTTTTATATGTTATTGGATTTGGTATGCTAATATTTTGTTGAGCATTTTTACATTCATAAGGGAAAATGGTCTGTACTGTGTGGTTTGTTGTTGGTGTTAGTGTCTAAATAGTATTGGCCTAATGCAATTAGCTGAAAAGTGTTACTTTCTCATCAATATTTTGAAAGAATTTATAAAGAATTGTTTTTTTCTTTAAATGTTTGGTAGACTTCATCAGTGAATCCATATGTTTCCATTAAAAATTCAATCGTGTATATATACTATATTTTATTTATCTATTCATTTTTTGAAGATTTATGTTTTTCCATTTTATGCGTATGAGTGCTTTTCCTGCATGTAAGTAAGTCTGTGCACCACATGCGTGCAATGCTCACAATGACACACAAAAGAGTGTGTCAGATTTCCTAGACCTAAGCTGCCACATGGGTACTGGGAACTGAACCTGGATCCTCTACAAAAGCAACAAGAAACCATCTTCCCAGCCCTCTGAGCTTTTCTTTGTAGGTAGCTTAGTCTCTTTAATTATTATAAGATTATTTGAAGTTTCTATTACTTATTTAGCTACTTCTAAATTTTTTATTTTTTAGTAGTATGTGTGTGTGTGTTTAAGTGCAGACCTGAACATACCACAGAGCATGTGTGTCTTAGTTAGTGTTCTGTGGTTATAAAGAGACACCATGATCAGGATTATAAAGAGAGCATTTAATTGGAGACTTGCTTCTAGTTTCAGAGGATAGTCTGTTATCAGCATGGTGAGGCACGTGGCAACACATGTGGCTCCTGAGCAGTAGCTGAGCGCTTTACATCCAAATCCAGAGGCAGCAGCAGGAAGAGAGAGACAGAGAGACAGAGACAGACAGAGACAGAGAGAGATTGATTCTCCAACCTCCAACAGGAGCACATCTCCTGATCCTTTCAAACAGGTCCACTCCCTGGTAACTAAGTATTCAGCTATATGAGCCTATGGGGCGATTCTTATTCAAGCCAGCACAGTGTAAGGAGGTCAGAGGACAACTTTCTAGAGTCAATTCTCTCCTACCGTGGACTCCAAGGATAGAAGTCAGGTCGTTGGGTTTGCACAGCAAACACTTTTATCTGCTGGGACATCTTCCTGGCCTCATCTTCTGGCATTTTTGACAGTTTGTGTCTTTCTAGGAATTTAGTCATTTCTCCTGGGTTGTCTTTTTAGCATACCATTGTTCACAGAGTCTTCCTTCCTATTCCCTTTGCTTCTGTAAGGTCATTGTAATATCCCCATGTCTGCTTCTGAGGTTTATTCATTGAGAGCCTTCTGTCTCTTATTCTTGGTCAATTTAACCAAGAGTTTTTTGAAATCCCATTTGGCCTCCTTCTGCCTGTGTTTGAGCATCTAAGAATGCTTCTGTATGTCCTTTACAAGCAAGAAAGCAAATCTCCTCATTCCTGCATATGTAGCTTTTAGCCTGAGCCCCAAAGCATACTTCTCTGTTCCTCGTGCTAACTGAGGCAGATTTATTCTAAAGTAGCATCCTAATAGCCAGTGACTGTGGTGCACAGGGCTGTCATAGTCCTACCTCTCACTGTGGGATTTAAGCTGCAGCTTTTTAGTACATGGCCCTCAGCCAAAGTGGCTTGTTTCTGAGTAAGGCCTGGAACAGAGCTGAAGGCACCAGATTCTAATAGCAGGGATCCTCAAGCAAAGCATTGTAGATAGGCCCAGGGGCTTGGTCATACGGAGCATTATGACCTGAATGGGAGCCAGGGAAGGCCTCCTACTGTTCTGGCCATGTCTTCTTGGTCACAGTACCCAGTACTGTGCAGTCCCGGGTGGCAGGGACTCAGATGACAGGTGGGAGACTCGGAAAGACTAGGAAAGGCATTTGAGATTTGGAACAAGGGCTAATTCTCACTGATGATCTTGCGTGACTGACCCCGCTGGTGGTTTCCTCACTTTTCTCTGCATGTCCCAAGTCTGGCCTAGGTCCTAGGGGAAAGCATTCATGAGTTCAAAAAATGCAGTTAGAGGATTCGAGTTGATAACTTGTCTACTTCTAGGTTCTTTCCAGACGAATGACACATCTGTGTCTCCTGCAAGCAGGTCTTCATTTTCAAAGAAACCAAACACCACCAACATTTCTTTGGTGAGGAAATGAAAAAAAAAAAAAAAGAATCAACTCTCTGGGATGGGTGTGTGGTGAGATAGAAACCCAAACCAACTGTGACAGCTTCAGCCCCACCCCAGGCTGCTGACTCAGGACCGAGAGGAAGAGGGAGCTGCCAGACTTCATGATTTCTGTAAACAGTTCTTGAAAGAGAAACCACACTCTTGTCCCTGTGCCAGGCGCAGCTTAGCCCCACAGCTGCCAGGGCAGCCATTGTCTCTCTTCTGCTATCCTCTGGCAGGACTCTTTAACTGGAATTCCATGGATCTCCAGTGAGTCTACTGCTAGAACTTAGAGCTGAGAGCTAGGGGAGAAAATCATCTTTTCTTCACTAACTGTGATCAGAATTTTAGCATTTCCTCTAAGTATATGAATGTAGGCAACAAGAGTATCAGCCGAATGGGGACTTTTTTCACCAATAGAAATCACAACTCCTTTCATATCTCAGAAATCACCAGACTCTAATATCTCTAGACTTGCCATTAAGCCTTATGATTTACTCTGCTATTAGAGATAGAACTGGACCACGAAATGATTTTTACAAAATGACAGCCTCATATGATTGATCTCCTTTGTCATACCACATATTTTATTTTATATCTGATGCATGTAAGGCAAGGAAGAATGTATCATAAAAATGTTATTTTGGGAAAGGATCCAGGTTTACTGAACTGCCAGAAGAGTCCACATGTGATTTAAGCTTAAGACATACCTTAGATCTTAGGTCAGTGCTGGTCCCTGGGACTCGTTTTGTTGTTTTGTTTTGTGTGCTTTTATCTGTTTATTGGAGGGGGGTCTCACTATACAGCCAATGCTGACCTTGAACTCAGGGTCCTCCTGCCTCAGCTTACCAGGTGCTTGGATTGGTCTGTTGTTCTTGAAACAGGGTCTTACCAGATCTGGGGTAGAACTTGCCTTCCAGCTGCCTCGGTGCTGGGATTACAGGTGTGTCACCGTGTCCAGCCCTCTTGGGCTCTCATTTCTAAACCACAAAACTTTGCCTATCTGCATGCTAGTGTTACAGCATGAGTCAGCTTCACCTCTGTGCCATGTGTCTAATCTACTGAAACAGGACTGCTAGCACTACTCATAGAAATGTGAGGATTAAGAAATGTAAAGCATTTAGGCTTGACTCATGGTCTGTACTAGCTAGGTATTGGCTATTCTCATGTTGCTAATTCATACAAATGAGCTCATTACTATTGTTCTATTATTATCTCCATTTTTAGAAAAAGGAAAGCAAGACTTAGAGAAACATAGCAATCATTTGGAGGGCATGCATCACAAGAACGGCAGAGGCCGAAGTTCAAAGCTAAGTCTATGTGAACCTTAAGTCCAGTGGAGGCCACTCTTTATTACTACAGAGTGAGGTGAGGTCATGGCCCTCAGAGAGTTGATGGACATTGCCAAGTTGGCTGCCTAGCAGTCTGAATAGGCTAGTCTTTGCCTCCTGTCCTTAAAATACCAATTAAAGAGAGCAATAATAATGAAAACCAGATAAAAGTGGTTTTCACTGTGGTCACACTGAGAAGAGAAACAGTGAGTCCAAGTTCATATTTGGGGCTAGAGATGAGGGAGTAATCACTGACCCGCTATAGTCTGGGCTCTGGTCTGTCCTGCATGTTGGTTTGATAAGTTGTCAGAACTCTTTGTGGACAGACGGCAGGTTCCTCCTCTGGCTGACACCAGGGCTTCAGCCCTTCCTTTCTGAGATTCCTGGGAAATGTTTCATTCTTTGGGGTCCATTGTTTCTGATGGCAGAAGGGAGGGGCATGAGTCTCCTTAGAATATCCCCTCTCTTGCTTAGATGGTTACAGTCTCTATTGTCTCCCCTCCAGCTTTTTGTTGGGACTGCCCAGCTTCAATATGCATCCCAGCAGCCAGCTCCCCTTCCAAAGCCTAGTACTAATGCAGCATCCATATTCCGTTCAGGAAGCCCCCGTTCTCACGCACACAGGCCCGCTGGCAATGAGCGCATGTTCCTAAGTGGAGCTCCAGCCCCAGCGTTCAGTGATGGCAGGGTGGGAACAGAGGTGGGTTCGGAGCTGAGCAGATTGGAGTGGAGCCAAGAATGTTTGTAAATCCCACCCTTTCTTCCCCTTTCTTTTTTCCTCTTTCCTAACCTCTCCTTCAGAAGGTTTCCTTATAGAGTGCAGGTTGCCCTTGAACTTTTGGACTCAAACAATCTTCCAGCCTCAGCCTCCCTTATAATTAAGACTTGTAGGGTCATGCCATTGCATCCTGAATGTTAATGGGTGTTTAATGCAGAAGCATGGGATATTCTTGAAAGGGTCTGGTGTATAAGGAGAAGAAGGAGGTGATTCCACATGTCTGGAGATGGGATTAGAAGGGAGGAATATATATATCAGGGCAGATGAGTACGCCTGCCTGCCTGATAACCAGATAGATAGTGAACAGTGTCAGAATCAGGTCCAGGAGTCTTCCTCTCCTGAAGGAGAGCCCTTGAGGATGAGATTCATAATCTGAAGCACAATGTGCATACATGCATACATGCATACATGCATACGTGCATGCACACACAGCCTACAGATACATGAAAAGTGGGTTGATTCGTAGGAGCAGAGATTAGGGGCTGGTTAGACCAATGAGGAACTACAGTAGTCTAGGGGGAGATGATGAGAGACTGGATTGAGGGGATGGATGGCCTGGACTGGCTAGATTTTCTGACCTAGCCCATGCTCCAGCCAGGTTCCATTTGTGTGTGGTAAGTGGGGAGAAAGGAATTACCAGGGAACTGGCCCTCATTGTTTGGCTGTGTGTATGTGGGTCCTGTGAGATAGCCCCTCCCCCAAGCCATAGCCAGCACTTCACACATTCCATTTTAACCTTTGTAATATTCACATCCAGGGCCCCACTTCCCAGTCCTCACCCTGCCCCCACTTCCCATTAGGGGGGCTGCTGAAGTAAGGGGGCCCTATTCTATGTCTGTGTGAGGCAGGCAGGAAGAGGGGGTGTGCAGAGAACAGGCCAGGGCCTGCTCATTGTCAAAGGAAATATCCACCCTTTTAAGCCTTTAAGAAACTGTTTTCTTCCAAGTAGATCCCCTGTTACCAAGGCAACTTGAGAACTCTGGGCTTTGTGTTTCTGCTCAGGGTCCCTGGGGAGAGATGGCCTGCTGAGCTTTCCCTAGTCTGGGCAAGATGCAGGATATACTAGCTGGAGGTCCCTGTGTAGAAGTGTTTCACCTCCTTCCTTAGGTGCGCATTCCCTGGAAGAGTGCATCCCACGCCTCCCCGAGCCCCATAAGCCACTTTTGGGAATAGAGGGCACAGGCTTCACATTGATAGGCCCAGCTTCTCCAAAACCAATGTCTAATCCACCCTATGGACTATGGATGATACCTCTTAGAAGCTGAGACAGGTAGATGTCAGGGGAAGGGTAAGCTCCCACTAGACCATGGTATATGCTGAGCAGTCATTGTTACATATATTTCTCAATCGTGTAGTATATATTAGAACTGTGTCTCTGGCCTGATGCCTGCTTTGGGAGCTGTATGGGAGGGATTGGAGGAAACTGGCCAGTAAGTATTATCTGGGATACTTAGTCTCCACAGCTAGATTGGCATTAGAATTGCCTAGGGAGCTTTTCAGAAATAGGAATCACAGGGACTGATTCTATCAGTGATGTAGGCAGAGATTAAGAGCACAGGTTCTGGATGTCACACTGTTGGGGTGACGCTGAGCCAATGGTGTGAACTCTCAATGCTCCAGTTTCCTCACTAAAAGACCGTGCAAAGGTCAGAGTGGGTAAACAATGAAGTGTCAGGCCAGTAGACCCTTCTCTGCCTTCCTCCATCGCTTAGGAAGAGGGTGTGGGGAGCCCTCAGAATCTTTACATCCTCTATGCTTCCTTCTCCCTTTTTTCTTCTGGCATTTCCTTTTCCTCGGCATGCACAAAAGCTGTTGTGAGGTACAAGGTTCCCTTAGGTTGGGTGCTCAGGATCCTAGGCGGGTCCTGTCCACCTTTGGGTGGCAGCAACAACCCAGAAAAGCAGTGGTGTCTCGTTGGATGTCCTGAGTCGTTGTCCGTGTGCACTGAGCCCCACCCTTGTGTGCTTTCTCACTTAGCTTCTTCAAGTCACATCTCCCACACTCAGGCTTTGAGAGGCATGACGAGGTTGTTTTCTTTTTTTCTAAATCATGATTGCATTTTCATTTTATGAGTTGGCACCCTCTAGTCCTCCAAGCACCTTGTCATCTACAGGTTAGCCGCAGCAGTCACACAGAGGCTTGTTTAATCCACCCACTTTTTCTGTGATGGACCAAACTGCTGCTGCTATCCTGCTGTGTACCATACCTTGTTCTGCTTCTGTAAACTCAATATGGGAAGCAGGCCAAGGGGGTGTGGCCAACAAGAGGACTGCTGGCCGCAGCCCTGGAAGCCCACAGGGATGGCACACAGTAGGCACTTTTTCTTACTGTGCTTTGCCTGCTCTCGTTAGTCTTTATACAAACTGACACCATTTGCCTCTGCCTGCAACATCATGAGAAATCTCAGGGCTGCCGGGTACCCGGTCTGGCCTCCTAAAGCCCTAGAAAGAGGCTCAGTGCCCACAGGGACAGCTCACAGCTGGATAGCCTCATCCTTCCCCAGAATGAACAATCAGCCACATGCTCAGCACTGCCACTGCTTCTCTGTGAAATAGAACCACTACCTGACTGCTTCCCTCAGAGCCCCCAGGTACACTACACTTGCCCCAGAGTCCCCATTTGGGTATCTTGGTCCAAAAAAAAGAACCCACCCATCGCCTGCCTGAATTGTAATAATGAAATGTTAGTGAACCGTTTCTCCTCCCTTTGTTTCTCTCAAAGGGTCAAAGCAAACAGGCCTCTGTAACAAGGACTGTTTCTCCCCGGGAATCCTGCAGGGCAGAGGCGGGAGACAGGCTTGTGAAACAGTTGGAAGGGTGGGGTGGGTGCAGGGCGGAGGTGTTCTGGGATGGCTACCAGCGACTACAGGGCTGTAAAGACGCCACTCACTTTCACTTGCAGGGCAGTAACTTCTAAGCCTGTATCCTTAGCTTGAAGAGGGTGAGAGTAATAAATAACCTGCTGCCCAGGGCGGTTATCAGGATGAAGGATAATGGTAGCCCCTAAGTGCCCAGCCTAGAATTCACAAGTAGTAGGGGTTCAGTGGGGGAAAAATGTTCTTAACTCATTTCTGAGAAAACTGAACAAGTCCCAGAATGGGGTATAGTTGTTTGGGGTTTTTTCCCTCACTCCACAGCACATGAGAAAGAAGGGAGGTCTTGCTGGCGCTGGTTGGTCTGCTCTGGGAATTTGTTTCCAGCTAGCTCATTGGAGTCCCATAGCACCATCTAGTGTCCCAAAGTGGAAGGACCCGTCTTCTCCACCCTGCCTCCCCCCATTCATTCCTTCAAAGCACTGCTTGTAGTTGCTGGATCTTTGCCTGAAGGATTTCAAGGTTTCAGGCTATCACCGATCAGCTAAGGTACCTGAGAAGTAAGTACTGCAGGTCCCCATCTATGTTCCTTCAGCAACAGGCAGACACAATCTTTACACACCCTTTTTTTTTTTTATTGAGGAGAGAAAGCTTTAGCGTACAGAACGAGTTATCTTCACAACACAATAATACAATAGTAACAGTCACAACAGTAACATATTTGTTTCTCCCAAGATTCTGGGTGTCCTTGGACTACCCTTGTCCCATGCATGCATCCCCCCACCCCCCACCCCCACCCTCAACCCGAGGAGGCACTCGAAGTTTCAGACAGCTCCTGTAGCTGTCACATCACAAAAAAATATTAGAGATCTGGGAAAGAAGGGAAAAGGTCAAAGGAAGTCCAAGCCCCATCTGCCCCCGAGGCTTACAAACCAGTTTACTGCTCATGTGCTCTCTCTCTGGCTGAGGCTACATGTGTTCAGAGTAAGAAGCAGCACGGGGTCAGGCAAGGCCTGTGCTAAGGAGGTCTCTGGCATTTGAGGTACAAGACACCTGCCCTTTGCAACTTCTCCACACACACACGAGCAGCATGACCAGCATGTTGACGTCAGCAGACAGGGGTCCGTAGCTTCAAAGAATGGTGTTTTCCCTTCTGGAACTCTCGCCTGAGGAAATGAGCTGGAAAAACAGACAGAGAACAAAGTCTTCATGTGGTTCTTTTCCCCTGCCCTCATGGAAATGGGGAGGCCAAACAAATGAAATGTCTAACAGCTCTGGAGGGTAAAATGATTCCACGCCAAACAGGTGATAGCCATTTCGGGCTGGCTGCTGGCCCTCCAGCAGGATGACCTCAGGGAGAACCCACTAGAAAAAAATGAACAAATGCTACTGCGATGGGATTCTGCATGTTTGCAATGAGGATATTTTGTCCTTAAAGTGTTCTCTGCTTCCTAAATTAACTTCCATAATGACTATATGTTAACTCTCTTATGGGGAGGAACCATTGTAAAAGATAGCAACAAGTTATAGGAACCCGATCCCACTGATCTTCAGGCTAAGACACAAAATTAATAAGCAAAAAGGCACCTTACCTCTTTCTGATGGATAGAGATCTCACCCTAAACCAGTCTGAGGACTGGGTTGTCTAGATCTCCTCTTCCTCAGGTTCCTTCCTATGATCCTAGGTTCATATTCTAGGGCTGGGTTCTCATCTTCAGACTCCAGTGAGGCCCATACTTCATTTGCTGTTTCTTCCTGCTGCCCACAGACACTGAGGCTGCACTTGCTAGGTGCTATGCAGCAAGTTCAATGTCCAGGCACAAGTTGGACCAGCAGTGAATTGGGCTGCCATTTTGTGGCCTGAACTGATATAGTACATGTGTAGTTTTCACTACAGAAGCAGTATTTGCTGGACCCGAACTGAACAGCAGGTCTCTTTGTAAGGGCACCTGAATTTGTGTCCAAGAAACCTCTGGAGTATGTAGGAGGCAGACACTCCTTAAGCCATGCTGGCTAACTCAAGTTCAGCAACAGGCCTGGGAGAGATTGGATCTTATATGAGAGCCTCGTGTTGGGCAGCCGTGCTGCATGGGTGCCGTCTCTAGAGCTCTGGCTCTGGTTTCTCCTTTCAGAACTGAGGACTCCTTAGAATCAGGGGGAACTTAAAGAGCAGCCCAGCGATGCCACCTCCACACCCTTGAGGACACAGTCTCCTCAGAGGCCTGTAGCTAGGGCTGCAGACCAAAGCCTAGCTGGGCAAAAAGGGCCATGTTTCAAAAGCAAGATTCACTCTTTGGGATATCAAACTGCCTACTTTGCTTCCCCTACCCCCCACTACCAGTCCTTTAAGGGAAAAGTGGCTAAAGCCTATTCAAGGTCCTGGTGCAGGAGTCTGAGGGGCGGTGAATCCGGCACCCAAAGTAGAGTCAGTTTGCCACCATGAGCCAAAGAGAGCAAATCTCAGTCACCTGTCCATTGCAGATGTGGCTTTGCAAACTCTCAGTACATTCGCTCAGTACTGATTCCTCTTTCCGGCCCTTCTGCTGCAAATATGGCAAGGAAAGATTTCTTGGTGCCATCCTGCTCATTGTCTAGTAAGTGGCCTCAGGGGCCTCAAGAATTTAATGTAGCCTGTCCTTTAGATCATTGGGGCAGATCAGTGAGGCATTGGGTGAGGTCCTGTTGAACCAGTCAGGATAAAGCTGTAGAACACAGGGCAAAGAGACACAGGAGAGGCGAAGACTAGGGGCATCGAGAGAAGAGAGCAAGGTGACCAGTGTATTAACAAGAACAGGCTCAGAAACTTGCTCTCCAACTTGTACGAGGACTGAGCGGACAACTTGGCAAGAGGACAGTGACTACTGACCTCTCCTTTCCTAGATGGCCTTGGTTGGGCACATTTTGCTGTCTGATTGTGGCTGAAAACCAGTCTGGAATTCTGCAAGGCTTCTTCTCTGAGTTCTTCAGGTCTAGAGCTTTCTTAAGGACTGGTCAGTAGTTGGGGTAGATACAGCAGCAAGAGCAAAGGCAAGGGAGGCAGTAGAAGGGTGTGTTCCCTGTTGCCAACTCATCCCAGCATTCACACTCGGATTCGGCCTTGAGCTCGGTGCCCCCCCTGTCTAGGAGTGAGACAGAATAGCACTGAGGGACGTCTTCGCATTTGGCGTTGCCCCAAGCGACCTGCGTGGCGAATCAGTGGCGGTGAGCTGCGCAAGGGAGAATTGGTATCTGGAAGACCCTCCAGAAGTGGAACTCGATTCTGGTTCCTCTGTCTGCTAGGCTGTATGATGGAAGATGATACACTCGGGTAATTCTCAGCATGGTAGCCTATGGCAGAGCTAATGGTCTGGGTTGAGGTGTCAACAAGAATAGGCTCTTCTATCTGTATCAGCTCTCCAGGTAGGCCATGATGTTGGGCAGCAAGTGCATGCATGTTCACGTGCATATAGTCATGCACATACACATGCTCATGCTGGATCTCCTCTCTCCCTTGCTCCTGTTCGGGCTCCAGGACCCTGACCTCAATTTCATCTCCCTCCTCATACTTATATTCATCATAATCATCATCATCCTCATTCTTCTTCATCTCCTCCTCCTTATCTTCCTCCTCTTCCTCCTCCTCCTCATACTCATCTTCATCCTCATACTCAACTTCCTCAACCTCATCTTCCTCATTGTCCATCTCTTCTTCCTCTTTCCTCATCTCCTCTTCCTCCCTCAGCTCTTCTGCAAAAGCATTCACGTGCTTCCTCTGGTCCATCAGATAAATCCTGTGCCCACCTGCCTCTTCACCCACCTCCTCATTCTCAGTGTAGCACTCCACAACTTCGTTTTCATCCTCATTAGGAACTGGAGCAAAAGGGTAGAAGCTACTTTGAACTCCAGGGAGCAGGACTGGCTTGGGAACACGCACTTTCCTTTCTATCTCCACACACTCAAGAATCAGCTCATCCAGGTCTGCCATTTCAGTTGACCATAAGAGTTCCTTTCGGAAAAATTCTGACAAGCCTTTGAGGAACTGGTTTTGGAGGCGACTGTCATCCCAAGACAAGAACTGGGCCAAGAATTGAAAAGCATCTGCATAGCTGCCCAGGGTACAGTCCCCCTGCTTGAGCTTACGAATGGCCCTTTTAGCCACGCGTGAGGGGATGGGGCCACAGAATTTCTTACGGATTTCATCCAGGAAGCGCGGGAAGTTGGTATTCAAGGAGCTTCCTTCCTGAGTGACTGAGATAGCCCAGTCTCTCGCTTCCCCAGTGAAAAAAGAAATCAGAAAGGCCACCCGTTCCTCACCCCCAGGGAAGTAATCCTCATGATCTGCTATGAAAGTCTCTAGATGCATCAGAAATTCAGCCAGGTAGACTGGGTCGCCTGAAAACGGCTCTATGTCTGGCCGCTCCAATGGTGGCAGAAAGGCCTGTAGGGGTGGCTCCTTTGACGTGGAGGAGTGCACCTCCGCCTGGGACAGGCTGGGCGACAGAGGAGGGTCAGTGGACCCGTCGGGATTGGTGTAGTCCTGGACCACGTTAATCAAAAGATCATCTGAGACATACTCGGGATCTGTGCGAGGAGGAGGCCAGCACAGGAAAGGCACCTCCTCCTCCTCCTCTTCCTCCTCCTCCTCCTGCTCGGGAGTGGGATCGGTCTCATCGAGCAGGAGCTCAAAGTTCTCCTCGGCAGGAACGGGCACTATGGGCACCGGCCAGTGGACGTAGTTCGAGACATTGCCCCTCAAGGAATTAACCTCGGCCAAGGCTCTTCCGAGCTGCAGGCCCAGATGGGCATTCTCTCCTCGAAGGGCATTTAACTCCTCTCGCAGGGCCACATTCGCCAAGCGGAGGCTATTGAGATTTCCCGCCGCCTCGGACATGGTGTCCAGCTACTTCCTGGGGCTCTGAGTGTCCCGCAGTTGGGGGCAGGGAGTTATGGGGATTGAGGAAGGAGGCAGAAATGAGGAGGTGGGCGCAGGAGGCCACCAAAGTGCCGCGACAAGGCGACAGGGCGCGCGCAAGCGAGCCCGGGCCACACCCACAGGGGCTCAGTCCGGGACTCGTTACCTCGCAGCAGGGGTCGTAGAGGGCAGGCAGCGGCACAGGACCTGGAGGCGGCGGGCTCCGGGCACGATCGAGACTCTGGCAGCGGTGGCTCGGACTGAAGCAGGCAGAGCGGGAGGGAACGGACTGCGGCAGGATCTGTCGAGGAAAAGCCGTGCAGACAGCGATCGCTCTGCCTTTTAAGTGCTGCTACGCCCCCCCCCTCCCGCAGGGGCGGGCCTTCGGGAATGGAGGGAGCCCACTGGCTCCCGCGGCTGCGCTCTCACTCCCTCTCTCCTTCCCTAGCTGCAGCTAACTCGGGTCGGGAAAATGCGACAGCGACTGCCCACTCGAGGTCGTCATGGCGACAGCCAGTGAATGTGTTCCTCTCCTCGGGCAGGCCCCCGAGTGTAGAGGAACTGCTTCGCGAGGCGCAGCTCAATCTCCAGAGCCTGTTGCAAGGTACTGCGAGGGAGGGGGCTGCCTAGAGGCGGCTGCGCAGCAGGAGGGGGGGCAAAGAAGAACGGGGAGCAGCGAAAGAAAGAAAACAGTTCCAAAGCATCTCTCTTTTTACCTTCCAAACTGATCATGCTAAGACTCTTGGTTTCCAGGGCTGTTGCTCTCTCCCTTTTTGATTAAGTAGTCCATATGGAAAAAGGATACAGGTTGAGACAGGGAAGTGGGTCTATCAATTCACAGAGAGAGGAATGGGAGACTCCCTCAATGGAGACCCATATTCCCTCCAGCCCTTCTGTTGTCATATCCTCCATGCCTTAGAATTCTGGCACCAGAAAGCAAAAACAGGGAACATCCATACGGTCTCCTAACCTGGACTCCACACGCTGTGCCTGTAATAGTCTTCCAATCACAATCAGCTTCTCTATAGAAATCACATCCCCAAGCTGAAGGTGTACCTCAGTGATAGCATGTGCAAGGCCCTAGATTCTATGTCCAGCACCACAAAAAAAAAAAAAAGCCATCTCTTGCTACCCTTGGGTTTCTCCTACTGCTCTTGAGTTTTTCAGAACACTGGACACAGAGCTGGATCCCCCAAGAGGTGTCTAATGAATACTAAATGTACAAAGGGTCTTATCAGTTCTTATTTCTCCATACCAGCAAGTGTTAACTCTAGTGTACAATATAAAGCACCTGATGGGCCTCCCAACTGGGCTAAACCTGAAACCCCTAACTCTCTGTAAAGGGCAGGGGTGACCTCAGAGAAACAAGATGTAGAGAGATAATCATGAGCCCTGTGTCCAGCAAGGAAGAGTACCATGGGGGATGAATGCACAGTTATTACCATGGGCAGAATTAGGACTAGTGAGCAGAAACTCAGAGAGAGAACGTTCTACCTCCTGACCAAGAAATCTTTTGTGACATGTCCAGTACCCACAATCCAAAGGAAGGAGTACTCTTCTGGGGTCTGCCCTGAGACTGAAAAGGCACCTGGAAGAGCTTCTGAAGAGGGAGTCTGAGCATAGAATATAGTACATTGCTGCAAAGAATCAGCCCTGAGAGCAAGCCCCAGTACCAGAATCAGAGTCTGTGCAAAGCACACAGACAGAGCCTTCAGTGTTTGTTCTGACTTCTCATTTTCTGCATTTGATCTAAGCCAGCGCTTTGGCCAACCCTACTCTACTCTTACACATCCTCATTTCCTGCTGTTGCTCGTGAACTTGGCTGTCTTCTCTGCCACCACGTTCAGTGTCCTTACGGTTAGCCTGCCCAGACCTGATCCCATCCACAGTGGAACCAGACCTAAAGCACATCAAGTCTGAGTTCTTGCAGCCCGGTATGGTGGCACAAGCCTCTAATTCCAGCACTCAAGAGACTGAGGCAGGAGGATCTTGAGTTCTGAGGCCAGCCTGGGCAACATGCAAGACTTTGTCTCATAGAAAACAAAGGAACCGTAAAGTTCTTGCAATCTAAGACAGGGTTCCAGACTGCACTTCTCAGTGCGGATCTCTTCTTGCTTCCTGTACATTGTTCCTTGGTAACACTGCAGAACACCCAGAGAGCTGCAGAGCCTCAGAAAGTGGAGCTTTTAGCAAAGGGTATCTACGTTCCGAGTGTTAGCTCCAGGTTCAGCACTTAAGGTGGGGGCCTCTAAGAGAGAGGGCGTGGTCCCCAAAGCAGCACAGCCTGGATTTACTGACTTTCTTTCCTCCTCTACCCTCATGGTCCCTGGAACCAAACATTTTTTCCATTTCTGAATCCAGTGGCCAGGAAATAGCTCAAAGCAGGCACTTTAGCTGACACTTGGCTGAGACCCCCTAGAGTGTGTCTCCACTATGCTATTTTTCAGAAGAATATGAGGAACAGTATTCAGAGGCCAGACTTCTGGGGCAGACCTTCCGCTCTTCTGATGAGGCCCCTGAGCCTGCTCCCAGCCAAAGAGCCCAATCTGCTAAGCGTCTGGAGTTTGTATTGATGGTGAGTCGTCTCTTCCCCAGCCTGGGAGAGCCAGCGTGCACCCACCAACAGGGGATCTTGAACTGCTTATGTGATCCCCTGGAAGCGGCTGTTCATCACTGCTCACTAGCAGGGATACCGCAAGGTCCCACTGGGAAGGGTTCTGCACAGCAGGTGCCTAGCCAGGCAGCCTGCCCATGCTTTCCTGCCTTCAAGAGGACGCCTCCAACCATTTTGCCTAAGCAGCCATCCTATGGGCACCAACTCCTCACCAGTCAGAAGCACACCCTTTCCATCACCCTCTCTTCCAACAGCCTGCAAAACGACAGCTGAGCGAGGATGAGATCACAACCCAGGGTGTGAGGGCCCCTGAGGCCTGCCTGAACCTGTCTACAGCCGACAAGCAAACTTCCTGGAATGGCCCCTTCCCTCTGCCCATCCTAAAGGAGAAGCTCTGGCTTCAGCCCTGCTCCACGCAGTCTGACCTTGTGCCTATCAACATCTCTGGTAGAGTTGGCTTAGCACCACCTGTTTCTTTCCTTCATGCAAAAGTCCCATCCTCTCCAAATGCACTGGGTGCTGGGGAGGGAGGACCACTCTATCTGCGGCTGGCTCACCCTGTACTGTTCAGGTCCTGACTCTCCAGGCAATGGAGGCTTCCAGAAGAAGGGACCATGGCTGCTCTTCCTTCACTTCCTGTCTGCGCTGCCGGTATAACTGACACCATCTAATAGCCATCAAAAGTTCCTTTGCAGACTGTAACAAAAGTTTTCTGAACTTAAGTATTCTTTTGAGTTTAAGTGGAAACGAAGTTGGTGAATTTTGTTTGTTTCGGGTAAAGATAATGTTAGAAACCCAAAGCTGGGTTTGGAATAGCAAATAATAGACAGAAGGAGAGAGGAATCTGAGCACATGTGGTTTAACTGTAGCATAACAAGGGAAGGGGACACCAAGGACAGAGGGAAAAGAAAGACCAAAAGGGGACCCAGGATACCTTGAGAGTGGTGGGGAAATATTTGCATCAGTCTTGTTGGGAACCCTAACAAAAGCAACTTAAAAGGAATAACTTAAGAATATACGCCGGTTCACAGTTCAAGGTAGAGGTCATGAAAGGCAGCAGGAACTTGAAAGCAGCCAGTCCTATTGTGTCCACAGACAGGAAGCAGAAGGTAATGGCTGCTCGCTGCTCAGTTCCCATTCTCCATCTATAGGGTCCCGGATCCCCTGCCCAAGGAAAGGGACCATCTACAGTTAAGCTGGGGCTTCTCATATCAGTTAATCAATTTAATCCCCACATTCATGCCCAAAGGCCCATCTCCCAGGTAATTCTAGTTCCTGTCTAGTTGACAGCACTATAACAGTCTCCGGGTTGGGGGTCACGTGGCATTCCTGCTTCCTACTTCAGTGGCTATAAGGAAAAGGGCTAGTCCTATCTGAAAACATGGCAGGGGCCTGATTCTCAATAATCTGAAGGGACCGGAGGAGGCCTGGAAGCTAGCCTGGGCCCTGTTGTGTTGGAAAAGGTTGGTGAAGACAATGAGAACAGCACTGTCTCTACATGACCATGCTCCCTGCATGTGGGTTCATCCACTACCCCTAGAGTCATCTTGAGAAAGGGAGGCAGCAAGTAGAGCTCATGGCTAGGAAATTTTGCCCAGGAAAGTAACTGTGATGGGAGACTCAGAAAGCGACATTGATGTGTTCTGTTGAAATGGCTGTCTCACTTTCAGGCTGTTACTGAGTTTCTTCTGTGCAGCCATTTCCTGGGAAGGGCTGCAAGTGGTGTGACTAGCAGGGTGGGTTCCTGCTCAACCAGCCACCAAGCTAGAGATGGGGAGGAGAACTGCCTGTCTAGCCCCATGGACCTTCTCACCCTGACTTTGCCCCCAACAAATTCTCAGAACTAAAAGCTGACCCAGCACTTTAAGAGAATTAAATACAGCTCAGTCAACACAAACTGCCAATTTTGGTGATGTGGCCAGGTGGCTATAGGACAAACTATTAGACTGCTTTCTAAATGTTGGGTCAGTAGACACTTCTTAGATACCGTCTCCACTGGGTCCCTGTGAAGTCAATCTAGGCATGGTGGCACACACTTGCAATCATAGCACTCTGGAGGCAGAGGCAGGGTAATGAGGGCAAGTCCAGTCTGGCTAGCCAGATGAGTCCTTCACTCACAAAAGCAACACCCAGGAGTACAGAGTGGATCTCAGTGGGAGAGTATTTGCCTTGAATATAGAAGGCTCTAGATCTGTCCCCAGCACCACGGGAGAAACATTATGATCACAGTCAAATAATATGTAGCCCCAACCCATCACTCCACAAACAGTGATGCTCACCCCTGGCTATGCATCTGAAAAACCACACAAGGACTCCTAGACAATGCTTCTACCTGGGCCCTCCTCCCGGAAAGTTGAATGTTCTGGAGTTCAGATTGTGGAGTTTCAAAAGCCTAGCCAGTTTATTTCAGTATGGAGTGAGAGTTGAAAAATACTGTCCAGTGCACCTAAGAAATGCAGAGGAGCTGAGTGTAGACTGTAAAACTAAGTGTGTGTGCCCAGCACCAAATTGGGAGGGATGGCGGGGAAAGTACCACCTTCTTGGATGCTGCTATTCATGCTCATTGCTACTGCCATCATCCCTTCTCTCTACCTCAGGCCAGTTTCCACTGTACTTTAAACAGAAACCAGGATGCACCAAAGTGTCTTTATTTTGACTACAGGGCAGCAGTTTGATAGACATGCAAGTTTCCGACACTCGTTGTTTAACACAGAGACAGCCGTGAACCCCAAGTCCACCCTGAGGCGGAGGCGGACCATTATTGGATTCTCTAACTTTTCTCAGCGAGACCCAGGTGACCCCAATACAGATGATTCCCTCAAACCTTTTCCCCATCCCCAACTACTACTGCCGTGCAAGTGCCATTATGGCAGGAGGGAACTGGAATACTTCTGGGTAGAGGGACTTTGGATATCCTGAGAAATGTAGTGATTAATGTTAACCAAGGGCCCTTGGCAAGGCCAGCAATTGAGTAGAGAGAGCAGGTATCTGGGGCTAGTGAATCTACTATGTTATTGTTTTCCTTTACAAATGTAATGGAAGGTAGATATGAAATGCACATCCCAGCACTCAGTAGCAGAAGCAGGATTGTCTCCAGTTTAAGGCCAGCTTGGTCTCCATGAGTTCTAGGCCAGCGAAGGACTGTATTAATGAGGTTGTATCTTTAAAAAAATATGTTACTATACATGCCATATTTATGCAAATAGATAAAATTTGAGAATCACCCCCCGAATTGTTATCTTGTATTGACCCAATACAGTCACTGTGATAACTAAAGATATTTGCCTACCATGTGCCCAGGATATAGCTAATATTCAACAAATGCTGGCTATCATGATTATCATGTCGGTAAAGTAGTAATAATAGTAATATAATAGTCATAGCTGTGGATGTGAGAAAACTTCTGAAGATCGGAACATCTGAATGGTGTTGTCACATGTGTGAGTTATCCAAAGTCTTTTATGTTCAAAGGCAAAAGGTGGCAGATGCCAGAAATACACAACATTCTGGCAAAGTCCAGATTCACTGCTGGGGCTATGAGCCACATGGTGCTGTAATCTTTAGAAACTTCTGCTCTCACCTCAGGACTGATGAACTCTGAGGTCTGCTGGTTTCATGAACCCAGGAAGAAAAAAATATGGGGGAAACCCAAGGTAGTCCTATGTGAAAAGCGCCATCAAAGCTGGAAAGTCTTTGGCAGCCATCTGGCCAATTCAAGGGTACCCTGTGACTCACTGTGTGGTGATGGGCAAGATCCTAACTTCCCCCAGCATCCTCATCCGTGAAAAGGAAGAACCAAGGAATTCTGACAAAGCTATTGGCAAATGCTGCTTGGCAGAAAGTTGATGTTCTTATTATAAAACAACTGATGGGGGATCCCTTGCTGTACCAGTAACATGTGTTTTCCATCTCCAGGTCACAGCAACAGCCCAGCAGGCAGCCTTGCCTGCTCTACCACCTCAGATATCAGGCCCGGCCACTCAGCTCCACAAGTTGTTCAGGGAAGAGTTGCTATTGGGCAGGAAGCTCGGTTTCCAAGTCTCACTTTGCCAGGACTGAGACACTCTTCTAGTGAGCCTGCAGACCCTCACCAGGCACGTGGTGGCCCAGACCCTCCTGGCATGGAGAGTATGACAGTGGTGTACAGCGTCCCCAGTTCTTGCAATGGACCAACAGAGTCAACATTCTCTGCTTCCTGGAAGGGAGATGCTTTCACATACATGACTCCAAGTACCAGTAGCCAGGGCAATCAAGTCAGTGAAAATGGAAAAAACCCTTCCTCTGGAAATTCTTGGGTCTCTCTGAACACACTCCCACCTCTGGTCCCTAAAGAGGCAGCTACCCTCTTTGTGACCCGTGATAACCCAACAGGAAGCACTGGGCTACCCAAATACTCTGAGCATCTCATCCAGCGAAGGCAAATACCAGAAAGACCTCCTAAGATTGGCCTTCTGGTCCGTGGTACCTCAAGGCTGGAAACAGGCCCAGGCGGGACCAGCAGATTCCGGGAGCGGTCACTGTCTGTGCCCACAGACTCAGGTGTCACCTCAGTGGACTATGATGAAGAACAGAAGGCTAGTGAGGCCTGCATCCCACCTTATGCGAGCACAAGCTCGGAAGGCAGTAATAGTACTGAAAACATCGCAGCCCTCAGCACTGAGCAAGAGGCGCGGCACAGAAGGCAAAGATCCAAAAGTATCTCACTCAAGAAGGCTAAAAAGAAGCCCTCTCCACCCATGAGAAGTGTCTCACTGGTCAAAGATGAGCCAGTCCTCCCACCAGAAGGTGAACCAGCACTGCCTAAGGATCAGAGGCCCAGGAGCCTTTGCCTCTCCTTGGAACACCAAGGGCATCACCATTCACCTCACCCAGATGCTCAAGTTCACCCAACTGTGCCAACTCTCAAAGATCCAGAAGGTATGCAGTTCTCTCACCACTGGTATCTTACTGACTGGAAGTCTGGTGACACCTACCAATCCCTGTCCAGCTCCAGCACTGCCACCGGCACCACAGTCATCGATTGCACTCAAGTTCAAGGAAGCTCAGAGTCTCTGGCCTCCCCTTCCACCTCCAGAGCAACGACACCTTCCCAGCTCTCCATTGAGGTAGAGGCCAGGGAAGTTGCCTCCCCTGGAAGGCCCACTGGACTGATGTCCCCTTCCAGCGGATACTCCAGCCAGTCAGAGACACCCACACCTACTGTCTCCATGTCCGTGACCCTGGGCCACTTACCACCTCCAAGCACCAGTGTCCGAGTACGTCCAGTGGTACCAGAAAGGAAGTCATCACTGCCCCCAACATCACCAATGGAAAAAATCTGCAAGTCGAGGTTATCATTTGACCTACCACTGACCTCTTCAACTCCCCTGGATCTGTCAGGGATGAGTATCTCTATCCAAAGCAAAACCAAGGTGAGCCGCCATCACTCTGATACCAATTTTGGAGCCAAACTGGCACAGAAAACTAGTCCAAACCAGCCAATCATGCCCATGGTTACTCAGTCTGACCTCCGTTCTGTTCGCCTGAGGTCAGTCAGCAAGTCTGAGCCGGAAGATGACATTGAGAGCCCAGATTACACTGAGGAATCTGGAGCAGAAGAAGTCTTCACCTTGCCAGAGAGAAAAGTGAAGCCTCCCATAGCTGAGAAACCTCCACTGGCCCGAAGGCCTCCAAGTTTGGTTCACAGGCCGCCCTCTCTCCCTGGGGAGTTTTCACTAACTTCTCCTACTATGGCGGTGACACCCAGGAGCTCCATTCCACACATGAAGCAGCTCCCCCAAGACAGCTACACAGTGTTACGGAAACCAAAGTCACCCAGCTTCCCGAGCAGCAGGAGCCCTGGGGAGTCAACAGCGCCCTCCACCCTTGTCTTCACACCTCTTGCCAGTTCCTCTGGTGCTTTCTTCTCAGGAACACAGCAACCTCCCCAGGCCAGTGTAGAAGACGGGGGCCCCAAGGTCAGAGCCCTGCCTGAAAGAATCAGCCTCCAGAGCCAGGACGAAGCTGAGAAAAAGATGAGCAAGATTCCACCTCCAGTACCAAAAAAGCCCAGTGTGCTCTACCTGCCTCTCACCTCTCCTGTGGCTCAAATGGATGCCTGCATGGCAGAACCAAGGCTGCCTTTCAGCCCCATCATCACCCTGGAGGAAGATGCCAAGTATCCCTGCACTGGGGATGACTTGAAGTCACCTGGTAAAAGGATGACTTCCACTATTCCTGTTGACAGTGAAAAAGGAACCACCTCTCCAGGTTAGTAACAGGCTTTTGGTGTTTCCTTTCGGTTGCAGGAAGGATGAGGTGGAGGCTGGAGTTCAAAGACAGAGCGAATGCCCCCAGTATGACCATATCTGTAGGGAGCCCATCTGGAGGGCTTGGGTTAACTCTGAAAAGGAACTGTGGGTTGGCCTTATTGCCCAGGAGATCAGGACTGACCCAGGACTGATCCTCAAGGCTAATTCTGGCCAATGTTCCCTTGGCACAGGCACTATGATAACAAATCAGACAAAGCCTGAGCATGCTGGAACTTCCTGACCCTATCTGCCCAGCCAGGCATGCAACCCTCGCCCTAGGGGTCCCTTGCACCAGACAGTAGTTTTCATTAGCCACACTAAATTTAGATTAATGCATGAGAGTTGGTACTCTTTAAGACCAAGTTCAATTATCCTTGAAAGCTCATGATGTGCTATGTTGCTGCCTATACCCTTTTTCAGTATCTTTCAGAAGAAAGGGCACAGTTTTCCTTGGATGGTTTGAATTCTAACTCTTTGATAAGAACAGGCTAGTTAATGATTCTCCTTTTTGGTTGGTGTTGTTTCTGTGCCTTTTTGTTTTAATTGTAAGACACACATAACACTTATATTTTAACCACTTCCAGGGGGTGGGGGAGTGGGAACAGGTTGTGTGGAATGTCATTGGTTATCATTCTTATCTTTTTCATATTTATTTTTATTTTATGTGAATTGGTGTCTTGCCATGTATAATTGTGTAGGGGTGTCAGATCTTGGAATTACAGATGGTTGTGAGCCACCATGTGGATGCTGGGAATTGAACTCAGGTCAGCTGGAAGAACAGTCAGCACTCTTAACCGATGAGCCATCTCCAGCCCTATCTTATCTTTTGAGACAGAGTCTCTTAAAGGAGCCAGAGTTTATTTATTGGCTAAACTGGCTGGCCAGCAAACCCTAGGCATACACTTATCTCCATTCTCTCAGATCAGGATTACTAGAGTTATAGGCATGCACAGCAGTGTTCAGCTTTTACATGAGTGCCAGGGATCCAAACTCAGGTCTGCATGCTTGTGTGGATGGTGCTTTATCAACTGAGCCACCTTCCTGGCACCGACTCCTTTTTTGAGACAGAATTTCTCTGTCTTTCCTAGGCTGGCCTGAAAGTCACAATTCTTCTACCTCTAGCCCGCCTCAAGATGTTGGAATTGTAGATATGTGCCACCACCCCTGGCTTAGTTTTAGCTGTCTTATCCTCTTTATAGTTATTGTTAACCCTTCCACATTTTAAATTCATTTTACTGTTTTTTTTGATAAATACAAAATAAATAAAAAAGAAAAAAAAAGATGCAAGAGCTAGCTAGCAATATGCCTGAGCCACAGGCCAAATAGCATGTAATTAATATAAGTCTTTGTGTGATTATTTGGGAGAGCTGGTTCAGATCTCAAGACTAAGTTGGAAAGTCCAGTGCAGAAATTTCA
>PVIH01023174.1:5430-25536 GCA_004025045.1 Sigmodon hispidus
AAAAAAAAAAAAAAAAAAAAAAAAAAAAAAAAAAAAAAAAAAAAAAAAAAAAAAAAAAAAAAAAAAAAAAAAAAAAAAAAAAAAAAAAAAAAAAAAAAAAAAAAAAAAAAAAAAAAAAAAAAAAAACCTACAAAAACAGACGTAGTGAGCAGCCTGATGCAAAACAGATGAATGGAGAAGCAAAACACAGAATTTTAACACAGTTGAGTATTGTTTAGCAAAATTTAAAAAGGCACTCGATATCCCATCACAGATGAACTTTGAAGATATTAACAAAAGTATGTCAGTCACAGAAGAATGAACACTGCAGGATTTTATTTGCATGAGTTATCTATTAAGTTGGTAGAAAGAAAAATTAGAATAATGGCTAACAGGGGCTCGGAGCAGGGAAAAGGAAGCAATCAGTTTGGAAAGTTTAGGTTTAAAGAAAAGAAATTATGAAAATTGCCTGTAGATCTATACACTTAACACCACTAAACTGTAGACTTGAAATGGTTGGTATAGTAAGTTATGTATTTTATCACAATAAATTCCTAACTACACAAAAACAAAAGTAAAATTAAAAGTCATTAGCTAACATTCAGGGAGTACTTCACCTAACTCGCAATATTGAGGGTCAGAGATGTAAAAGCATTCAAGGTTTATTCCTGCCTTCAAGGAATTCAAGTTCTTCAGAAGAACAAAGAAATAACAGTATAAGTGAATGTGTAAAAAAAAAAAAAAAAAAAAGTCAGTGAATGAAATTAACCTAGCAAGACTCTCTTTCAGAACTGAAATTGTGTTAAATACATGGGCCTTCCAGGAGAATCTGCAAGGGGCTGTCTGCCTGTGTGCATTGATTTCTGTCATTTTGTCAGGGCTCTGTGAATGTGACTAAGGGGTGAAGTTGGTGAAGTGTAAAAGCAGCAAAGGCAGGGACAAAAGTCAGTGACATAGAAAGTTTGCTACATCCTAGAAGCAGAAGGGAAAAGATAATTATTCAGGAAACTGATGCTGCATCAAGAGTGAGATGAAATCACAGCTCTGACCAACATGATCACTGCAACCTTGGAACACATGTAGGACCCACTTAAGATGGCTTCATTCAGTTCCTCAGTCATGAAATACTGTCCCCTGTTTCAAACCACTAAACTTGTTGCTAAAATTGTTATTTGGTGATAGATAATTAATACAGATGTAATAGGTGATTAACATATACATCTGTCTCCTAGCCATTGACTCTCACGGGGGCTTTGTCTGCTTTCCCAAACATATGGGAAACTATCAGGAGGTTTAAAACAGAAAAGGCAATTAGTCAAGCTTGGTTAGATACATGAGCAAGGGTGGGAGGAAGAAGAGTCAATGACTCATAAGTTCCTGAAACTATGCTGTAACCAGGTACACCACAATTGGTACATAAGTTATGTACATTGCCATCAGCAATATCATTCATATTATAGCTCTTAAGTCAGTTTACAAAGTAACTACATCATTTCTATGTTAGAAAGAATAATTTATTTAAATGTACTTCCTAACAAAAATCTAGAGAAAATCAATTTTGGGGGACTTGGGAGATAGCTCTAGAGGCCAGGTGCTTACTACGTAACAGATCTGACATCAATCTGAAAACCTACGCAAAAAAAAAAAAAAGAGCGAGATGTGGTAGCACAAACTTGAGGTCACAGCAGTGGGAAATCAGAAACAGACAGGTCCCTAGTTCTCACTGGCCCTAGCTTACTCAGCTCAAGGCCAGTGAAAGACAATATGTCAAAAGCTGAGGTGGACAGTAAGTTAGAACAGTTCATGAACTTGACCATTAGCCTTCATCCCTGAATACACACTATACACACACACACACACACACACACACACACACACACACACACACATACACATGCATCATCTTTGTCTGTTTATACTTACCTTCAGAGGTACCTTGTCAAGAGTTCTGGTCTAAGCTAAGAAGCTATTAGTAACTGGTGTCCTTTGAGAGTAGGAGAGTTGGTCTCTAACAAGAATATAGCCTGAGAGGCTCCTCATGCCCCAGGAGATGGCCCGACATCCTTATACATACTGTTGACACTAAGTGGATTCAGATGATTTTTTTAAAAAACACATGAAATTGGGGGAGAAAAGGTACTAATGGGGATAAAGAAGGAACTGGAGTGGACAGAATATAGGGTAAATTTACTAAATACATTATACACATATACAAAATTCCCAAATAATTTTTTAAAAGAACTGAAAATATTCTAGTGAACACAAAGATTAAATGAAACTATATATATATGTATATATATATATGTAAACCTTCAGAATAACACACCTGCTTTGAGAGCTGCTCCTCACACAGCTGATAGAGTGTGAAAAATTTCCTGGCCAGTACTACGTTGTCAATGAAGCCACAGCTGGCCAACTTCACCCTGATGATAATCTGGCGGTCAGGGACCATCATGGCCACAGATCGGAAGTTTATCTTCAAGTTTTCAGGGAGTTCCTGGCGCCCAGCATAGCCCGGGTTCTAAATGAAAGCAAAATCCAAGAATGCATGACCTGCTCCTGGGGCAACTAGGACACCCTGGCATGGTATTCAAAGATCCATGATGCACAGAACACAGATCTGGAAGGTCAATTCTTTTTGCCAAGACCGACTAAGTCATGAGTTATTCATATGAGCTTTGTTTAACACTTAAAGATTTTCAAACAGGAATAATAATTGCAAACTCAGTTCACTCATGAAGCACAGGTGAGACAGGACTGGGGAAAGGTAGGAACTCTGTGACAGGAAGGCTCGGTAATGGTAGCGCTTCTAGCAAGTCCTTACCATAGTTAGAAAAAGTCCAAATTCTGGGTTCATGGTCACATTATCTCCATCAGTAAAAATGAAAGATTTTCTCCGCTCCTTTTTACATGTGAGAATAATGGAGATTTGCTGGGCTGCTACTGAGAGAACTGGTAGATCGATACGGTTGAATTCATCAAAGCAACCCCAGGACCCAGACTGTGCCAGCCCTTAGAGAGGAAATTAAACAGAAAATCCAATTAGTATATCATTTCTGAAAACCAAGAAAACAGATATTCTGCAGCTGCCAAAAGGAACCAGAGATCAGTTTATTCAAAACTGAAGTCAGAAAATAACCAGTGCATCAATAGGCCCAAACAGCTGACAAGTTGGCAGCTTGTCTGTAAACATCCAACCCATACTACTGACTTCAAGTGCCTAACAAAAAGAAAATTACATCTACCTAACACTGCTAAGACTGAAATGTCAAATGCAACAACCTAGAAAAAAATGACACCAGAATATATCCAGTTCTTGCAAAAAGTAAACAAATCATTTGCTGTTGTTGCAACTGAAGATAGAATAAAGTCTCCCACAAGTTACACATATGTTCATAGCAGGCTATACCATCTTCCCTGAGAGATAAATCTTTTCTTTAGGTTTGTGTATGTCTTTTATGTATATGAATGTTTTGTTTGCATGGACATCTGCACACCAGGAAAGGGCTCTGGATTCCATTATAGATGGTTGTGACTACCATGTGGTGGTTGGGAATTGAACTCAAGAGCTCTAGAAGAGAAAAGTAGCCAGTGCTCTTAATCACTTTTTTAAAAAAAAAAAAAATGTACCTGATCTGAAACTTCTGTTAATGAAAGGCACAGTACTCACCTTTGAATATCCGCCCAAGTCCTCGGAAATCCATCTGGTCAGAGCAGTTGAAAACTACAACATATTTCCCAAGACACCGGCCCATGTCCTTGGTGGTTTCTGTCTTGCCTGTTCCTGCAGGACCAGCAGGGGCTCCTCCCATGCTCATTCCCAGAGCTTGAGCCAATGTGATGTAGCACCTGCAGGGCCAAGTTGTCTTTAGAAACTTGCTCCAGCATCTCAAAGGCACTCAAGACATCACAGAGAAAATAATCCTGCATGTGCTTAGAAAATGCAGGAAGAGGCCAATCTCCCTATAGATAATGTCCAAAGTTACTTCCTAAAACAAATGTCCTCATGTATGTTGAAATGTACTATGGAAAAAGGGGTAGTCTCTGTCCAAATAAGTTTAGGAAGCTTTTATAAAGTTAGATTTCTTTACTGACATTTTTCAGGCTTTATGATAATGATATATATGATAATTACTGAGAATGTTTAAGCGTAAAAAAGTGTAGAGCATTGACAGCATTTATTGGCAACCCTTCTCTAGATGTCTATCATATCAAGAGAATAACATTTAGACAGACCCACTGACCATTAGAGAAATGCATATCACTGTATATTACCTGGCACCAAAGGGTAGATGTTACTAAATGGGTAAAGGCAAGCATGGTGAGGGGCTTATTGTTGGTGAAGATGTGCTTGGTGAAATCACTACTGAAAACTAGATGAACTTCCCCCCCCAAAGAAAAAATGTAAAACAGCACTACCATACACTCTAACAATCTCCCATCTCAGTACATACACACACACAAACACACACATATATATATATAAAAAAGATGAATTCACTCCTTCATGAAAGTATCTGCGCTGCTATGTTCACTGTAGGCCAAGAAAAGATCCAGTTATTAGCTAATGGATGTTCATGATAGACACAGGAAGACCCAACTATCAGTTAATGGATGAATGAACTTTTCAAAATGTGGTTTTATACAATCCAATGTTTTAGTCTTTAAGAAGAAAATACTACCATTTGTCATGCAGAAGTAGACCTTAGGAAATTTTGCTAAGTAAAATAAGCCAGACACCAAAAGGAAAATACTGCATAATTTCACTCACATGCTAGAAGAATCTGGGCAGAATATATAAAAAAAATAAATCAATAATGGCCAGAGGCAGAAATGGAGACAGAAATAAGATATAGGGCAGATGATTCGACATATCAATTTTGTAAGGTCAGTAAATACAGATAGCTGATATGTGGGGGATTATAGTTAATAAAACTTCATTGTCCTAGGAGTCTTCATCAATTATGTAGACTTTAGCCATTCTCTCCAAATTAAGTAACTGAACTGCTAACTATGCTAACATGCACTGCTGTAATAACTACTTAGTATCCTTTTCTACTATTACATTGTGTTATAAACCTCAAATATACAGAACAAAAGAACAAAAATGTATAATCTGGACATGGTAACACAAGTTCGGTACTCCCTGTGGCAGAAGGATCATGAATCCAAGGCCAGCCTAGGATGCACAGTGTATTCCAAGTTAGCTTGAACTCTATAATGAGGTCCTACCTCTCAAAAACTCAGAATCTTGGGATGCAGCTAATTATGAGAGTAACTATCCAATATGCCCCAGGCTTTTGGTTCAGTTCACATCATGAGAAAAAGAGAAAAATAAATGCACTCTATTTGTCAGGTTAGAAGTCATTTAAATAAATTCACTGTCAGTTGAATCTAAGAGTTCATAGTTCCACATGCTTGATTTAATTTTATTTAATGTTTATTAATGTGAATGTTTATGTGCACCGTGCATGAGCATGAACCCACAGAGCCCACAAGGTACTGGATCCACTGGCATTGACCCTACAGATAGTTATGAGTTTTGATGGAGGTGATAGGAAGTAAACTCAGATCCTCTGCAAGAGTAGCAAGTGTTTTCACTCCTAACCATCCTCCCAGCCCCACATGGTCTTGGTTTCAAACAACACATTGCTGAATAATAACATTCTAGAATCAGCAATTCTTTCCACATCTTACCATATGAGGATAACAAGTGAGAAATTTGGTGAGCAAATTCAAGAAAGTCTGTAAAGGAAAATGTGTGCCCTGAAAATATGCTGATAGATTACTTGATTCCAAGCACCACCTACCTGGTGTTCCCAAAGAAAACAATCCACAAGCTGGTGCAGCTTTTTATGTGGGGTGTCTTTCTGTGTGCTGTGAATATCATTGGTTAATAAAGAGGCTGCTTTGGTCTATGACAAGGCATCTTAGTGGCAGGCAAAAAAATCCAAGCATAGATAAAGAGGAAAGAGGGTGGAGTCAGAGGGAGATGGTGGCATGTAGCCTCCCAAGGAAGCAGAATGTAAAGAAACACAGGTAAGCCACAAGCCATGTGTCAATACACAGATTAATAAAAATGGGTTAAGTTGAAAGAGCAAGCAATAAGCCTGAGCCATAGGCCAAACAGTTTGTAAGTAATATAAGTGTCTGAGTAATTATTTTATAAGCAGCTGCAGGACAGCGGGTGGGAGAGCTTTGTATAGATCATGGGCCCAGGAAGGTCAGAAACTTCTGGCTACAAGCTTTGTTTCCTATGGCCAAATATAAAGTGCATAGAGACCTGAAAAAGAACTCAGAGTAAAAGAGGCTAATTACCAACCTTACAAGTGGAAATGAGCATTGAGTGTACAGACTGGGGCCTCCCAGGTTCTCTACTAGAAATAGGTTCCTGAAAACTAGGTGAGCAACCAGCCTGGCCTAGGAGGAAGATGCCTGCTGTGAAAACAGGAGGACACTTGCACCCATGTCCATATTTCCCTCCAGCCAAAGGCGTGATTCCCCACTTGCATTTCATATCCCTTTCTAAGCAGTCTTTAACAACCACCACCTACACAGTGGTCTCTATGTTATCTTATTAAAACCCCAGAGCACCTTCAAGAAGTCCCCAACTTCATGTGAGAAATGAAGCTCACACGATGGAGTGACTTTGCTCAGGATCTCAGGAGAATGGGTACTCAGTCTAGCCCGTGATTGCAAGCCAAGCCCTTCCTGTTATGCTCAAGATGCATCCAGCCCTCAAAGGAACCAACTTGGGCCACTTGATCCTTATACCTGTGAACATCAGACAACTGCTGTTGCCACTGCAATTATGCATCCATAGCATTATAGGTGCTTCTTCTCACATTTAAAGAGAAGCACCTTATGCACCCATCTAAACTAAAATGCTCAAAAGTTTCTGACAGGATGACAACAGGGGCCATGCACTAGCAAGAAATTCCCTTTGTTGAGAATTAGAGTTAGTTACAGGCTTTGAACTAGAACACTCTTATGTGCTTAAGGGGAGCTGATAGGAAAGGTTGCTCAACAGTGCATGTCATAATTAAGAAAAGCAATGAGCCAGACATGTTGGTGCACTCCTATAATCCCAGTACTCAGTAGATGGAGGCAGGATAGACAATGACCATGAGTTAAAGTCACCTTGGACGGCATATTTTCAGCATCATCTGAACTACATAGTTGTACCTAAGACATAGAAACAAAGACAGAGACAGACAAACAAAAACAGAGACAAAAAGACAGAGATACAGAGAAAGAGAGATAGTGAGAGACAGGGAGACACAAAGGGAAGAAGAGACAGATGATAGATGGTAGATAGATAGATGGTAGATAGATAGCTAGATAAATGATAATCATCTATATACTTCAGCTATATACCTACATGCAATTCCTCCTTATCCATGCATTCACCTTCTGAAGTTGCCATTATCTAAAGTCTATGAATGAATATTTTAAGAGACATAAAGACATATTTATATAACTTTTATTACAACTCATTTTATCATTAGCTACTGTTAATCTCCTGCTATGCATAATTTATAAATCAAATCTCAACATGAATTTGTATTATAGGAGTATACACAGAGTTCAATGCTATTTGTGATTTTAGACATCTGCTGAGGATCATGGAATATAGTCCCCATAGATAATTAAGGTATCATGATTTTAATATGAAATATACATTCAAAAAATTGGTGGTATAGTTGCCAGATAATTGGCTTTGGAACAATAACTGGATCTTCAGGCCTCTATCTTCAGCCTCGGGTTAATAATATGATACATTCATAATAAGCTGGAATTGTCGGGTATAGTAAAAGAAAGGAAATACAGCCTAAATGGAGGAAGTAACTCACTGGGAGTGTCAGTGGGGGATATATCTTGCCTTCTTCTTCCTGTATTCTTCCCTCTGCATACCTCCTGTCCATGGGGCAAATAAGCTCATCTACCACACATTCGCACAATCAGTATGTTCTGCTCAAGTGCCTATGGCCAGGAAATCACGGGCTGACCCTCTGATACCAGGAGCCAAAAGAAACACTTTGAGTTCTTCTGTCAAAATTCTGTCAAATCTACTCCCTAGCAAGTCAGACAGGAGAACTTTTATGTGTGATCAATAGTTTGCTCAAATATTCCAAAACAAACAAATGAGAAGGGTTCAAAGTCTTACTCAAGACATCACACTGCAAAAGGCAGAGTGAAGAAGCCACAGAAACTATGTCACTGTGTCATAGAAAAACACATTGTGCTTTTCTGTATGTCTATCAACAGGGTGATCTATCTACCATTGATTTACTTGGCCTCTGCATAGGCAACAGCAATAGTGAGGACATTCCAGCCTCCTCTGCATGTACTCAGAAGTTGCCAGAGGATGGTTATCAAAACCATCATGAGTTTTGGGAAAAGGCAATATGTGTGTTTTTATCATATGATTATAGCCATTTGACCATCTGAAATATCAACAGGTCTTTCCACATGATGTGAAGCTCATCAGCCCTCGTAGCTGCCACAGCCATCAGATTTCACAGATCTGATAGCAAAGGCTGACAGTGCATGCCAGTGCCTCCCAAACTGTACCTTTATAAGACATTTGTTTGCATCAGGAGCTTTCTTACTGTACAGGGACAGAAAATCTTGTACTCTGAATCAGCAGCCAAAAAATGACACCTCCCTTCTCACATTCAAGCTAAGAAATGCAAATAAAGGAGTGCTGGGATCTAAAATGAATTTCAGAACTGTCTGCACTTTAACGTTGCAAATACTTGCTTTGCTTTCAAGGTCCTCCAGTTTTCAATGGTGAAATAATCAAGTAACAAAAATGATTGAGCATGATACATATATGGGAAACTTAGGATTCTGACAAATAAATATCCAATACATGCATAAGCACAGAAAATGAACTAATAATCTTAAAATGTTGGAAAAGCTTCCCCCTCCCGACTTTCTACTTTCTCCTCTTCTATTTAACTTCACCAAATAAAAGCTAATTTGTCAATGAGCATTTTTTCTGTTCCTCCAGGAAATATTTATTTAGCAACTGTTATGTGACAGAGACATTGTAAAGAATACATTGTGTGAAATCTGGCTCATAGAGCTTGCATTTTTAAGGAAGAAAACAGAGAAGAAAAGGAGAAAACGTAGGTAAGAGTGTTGTGGGGAGCAGGAACCACCGCATCTGTCTAATGAGACTTACAAGATCCCTCTGAGGTGACATTTGAGGAGAGAAAGGAAGGTAAGTGAAGAAACACGATTCTCTACCTGTCAGAGTATTTCAAATGCAAAAACCTGAACTGCCAAGACTGTGCTTGGTTCTTCTAAGAAACCCCAAAGAACATGTAGACGGAAATGAATTAAAGAATAAATAAATAAAAGACATGAGTGGCCAGGGCAGCTTTACCATGCTTCCTAAGCTGAGGAAACGGTAGCCTTGACTTTCTGTAAGATGAAACCAAGGTAAAGGGTTAGAGCTAAAGAGGTGAGACGATATCCCTCACATTCTGTTGTCTGCCCTGGGAAGAGATGTGGTGGGAATATTCTCTGTAGACTGAAAATAAAGGAACTGGTTTGGCCTATGTGGAGCACCATAGAAATGGGTAGAGAATTAAAGGAGAGACAAGTAAAAGGAGGGTGGAGTTAGCCAGTCTCCATCCGACCCCCAAGAAGAGACATGTAAGAAATACAGGTGAGCCACCGGACCATGTGGCAAGTAGATTAATAGATTACAAGAAATGGGGTGAATTAAGATGAAAGAGCTAGCTAGTAATGTGCTTAAGACATGGGCCAAACAGTATGAAGATAATATAAGTGTCTGATTCATTTCTTTGGGGGACAAAAGCAGCTGCAAGCCAGGTCCGAAACTCCAGCCCAAACGGGCCGGGGAAACTTTTACAACAAGGAGAGAGCGGGACACTGTAAGGAAACAACTAGGACTGTGCCAACAGTCTAGGTGGATCACAAATGCTTACAGCAAAGGGTTAAAAAGGCTGTCACTTTCTTGCCTCCCCATGCAGACCTTATCCTACTTGAGGGGTGAGTGGCAGGGTGGGGAACCTGGGGATGAGAGGGGGCAACAGAGGGAAAGGGAACTGTAGTTGGTATGAAAAAACATTTAAATTTAAAAAGTGTCAATAAAAGGGGGGACTGCTACGTTCCAGATATTGATGGTAGACTGGATAATGGAGTACGAAGATAGACTTCAAGGGTGCACCAAGGAGTTCTCGCTTGGTGAAGTAAAGGTAGCAGATTCCAGAGTTAGGAGATGGATGTCAGCACAGTGACTAAACAGGTTGTCCAGCTAGAAGTATGAAGAAGATGAGAGACAATGCTTCATTAGCCTGTGAGCATCCAGATTGGCACAGAATGTCAGCAGCTTGGGGAAGGGGCTCTGGCTATATTCAGTTAGGAGTCAAGATCTAGATTCTAGTAAGAGTCTTGTGAGAGCTGTGCAGTGCAGCTGGAGATGAGAACCCTGATGTGTGAGGGAGCAACAAGCAGTAGGAGAAGCCGTATGAGAAAACTAGATCAAAAAGGGGGCAGCCCAACGATGCCAGTACTGACGGTTAGTCACAGAAAGTGAGACCAGAACTGACCCTGGATGCGAAGCCTGAGGTGTGAGTGACTTTCCCAGGAACACTTGAAGGGATGGCGGTGTGTAATAGAATCATGTGCCCCCAAAATGCCCATATTCTAGCCCCTAGCCACTGTGAGCCCATCACCTTAAATAGCTATCAGGGCTTTTCAGGCATTATTATTGTGAGGTCGGTGGGGTAGAGGATTGTCCTGGGCTACCCAGTGGATTCAGTCCATTTAGAAGAACAGGAAACTAAAAAGCATGTCAGACACAAGAGGGATATAGGTGAGGTGGGAGAACAAAGGGCTTTAATCCAGCCCACTGTTTGTGCTTCTCAAGGTGAAGGAAGCGTTCATGAGTCAAGGAACAAGGCAGCCTTCCGGAGCTGGAATGGTTGTCTGCTCACAGTCAGTGAGAAGTGAGACTCCACCATCCCTACAACCAAAAGGATTTCTGTAAACAACCTGAAAAGGTGGGAAATGGTGCCCCCTGGTGGCTCTAGGAAGGAACGCGGCCCCCTTGTGAAAGGTAAAATGGATTTGTTTGGTTAAAGCTTGTGAAATTGTGATGATTTGTTATGGTAGCAGTACAAAACTAACACTGTGAGTCTGAACAGAGCACATCCAAGACAAGCAAGGTGGGAAGAAACTGTGCTTTTGAGAGGGTGTTGGAGTGCACAAAAATGCTCAAGAAAATGAAGGGTGGCAGGAGGGTTTTCCAGACAGAAGTGACTACATTATGTAATACATGAAATACGTTGCTGACAATGACCTAACAGAAGGTGGATAATGATGATCATCTCAGAGAGGAAATCCTGAATCTCACTAGGTTAGCAAATAAAGATGTGGATGCTGCTGACATTCTCCTTTTCACCTGAGTCATTCGGACCCTGGTCCACAGGATGGTGAGGTCACTCTCAGTTCTTTGTGGGAAAAGCCCTCAAAGCCAACTAGAGGTGTTGATGATGGATGGCCTGGGTGTTTATTAATCCACTCAGGCTAACAACTGTAATTAGCCAGCATAAATGGCAGGTGACAGGCAAAGGAAAAAGAAATGACAACTCCCATGGCCTTGCCTGTCTCTCATCAGTTTCAATTGTGCGTCACTCTACTTTTATTCCTGCTTTTTAAAAACACCTTAATTGTGTCTCCAAAGAACAACAGGTGTTGAAGTTAATAAGGTAACCTCTGCTGCCCACGGTGATTCACACCTCGAGGCACACAATAATTAATTCCTTCATTGTCCATTCACAAATACACTTACACTTTGCCTCTGTAAGACTGAAGGCAAAAGAAGCCAGGTCGGCTTCAGCCACAACTCTGAATCCCATGCAAAAGACACAGCGCAAGCTAGAAATGCTAACTTTCAAAGGCCTTGCCATAAAAGAGCTGTTGGCAAAAAGTCCCCTGAGC
The DNA here is from genome assembly GCA_004025045.1 of Sigmodon hispidus. Classification (NCBI taxonomy): domain Eukaryota; kingdom Metazoa; phylum Chordata; class Mammalia; order Rodentia; family Cricetidae; genus Sigmodon; species Sigmodon hispidus. Next base: position 17,389 of record PVIH01023174.1, read on the forward strand.
CACCCGAGGGACTAGAATGCTGAACAGAGGAGAAAAGGACTATGAAATAACACAATCCTCCCATCACCTGTCTGTGAGTGGAGTTATGACAAGCCTGTCAGTGCAGCCTAAAAATTCATTCTGGTATATGAAAGCCACGTCTGTGATGTGGATCATCATCTTGTCAGAATCTTCCTTAAAATAAAATCGGCACTGTTTCAGCCACTCAAAGTCCGTAGGGCTCTTGACGTGCATGTGACACTGAAATTCAAAAGGTGTGTGTTAGACCTGAGATGAGTCACTTGCTAAATAGACACATTAGCATGTGCGCAGACCAGAGTAAAGGAGAGAAGCCAAGTGGGCTTCAAGTCTCTCTCATTGTCTGCCCCTATCAGTTACTGATCAACAAAAAAAGCATTTGAGATGCTATGGAAATGGAAGGAATCAAGCAAGACCTCTCTCCAGCTAGGTCACACAAACTGAAATGACATTACAGTTCAATAGTAAAAGAGTCATTTCTATAGTTGCATCCCTTCATGCAATATATCTGAACCATGAGATTCGATCTATGAGAGTACAAAGACAAAGCTACAATCACATTGCAAAACAGGACTCTCTTAAGAAGATGACAAAATCTTCTTTAGCTTTTTTTTTGTAATTGTTTTGTTTATTATCCTCTGAATTTTCAACAGGTCAATAATCCTAACATTTAACCTGCAGATTAATACCTGGCAATAGTTTTGTCTAAAATTTTTACCAAAATTTTAAGGCACTTTAATCATTTCTCTTTGACAAATAAGAAATCTAAAATTAGCCTGTGCCCTTTATTTCTCTGAGAACCAAAGAGTGTGCTTAGCTATTAGACAAGAAGATTAACACAAAATAGCTCAAAATGCAGTCTTCTGATTCTACCACATCAGGACCAATCTTTTATAATCTTTTTTTACATAATGGGACTGAGACACAATCCAGAAAATTATTATGAATGTAAGAGCTTCTTGTCTCTTACCTAATGTTACATTCTATAGAAGAGGACAACTCTAATTTCTTTTCACACTTAAATCTCCCCTTATCCATCCCTTTATCTTTTTAAAGGCAAACTCTGTCATCTTCTGCAGTAAGAAGGACCACTGTGCAATCAACAACATAAAGGGAGGTACAATTTGTGAAGGTTGTGATTTTCAAAATCCCCCAAAGAAGCTTTAAACAGCTCTATTACCAACACATTTATAATTTCTGCTCCCAAGAAAGGAGTAATCTTCAAGCAGTATTTACAAGGAAAATGAGAAAGGGAAAAGCTTTTTGGGACATGCGTGACATTTGAGCATCTGAAATAAAAACAAGGAATCTTAAAGTAATGTCTCGTTACCCCAATGATATTGTATAGATCATCAGAATATGACTGAAATTTCAGCATAAAGCTGAAATGAGAGTCTGACATGTACTCTCTGAGATCAGCATGCCTGTGCCTCAATTTGACTTTTTCACTAATTTAATCTTATCAGTTCAGTGGGTGAGCACAGGTGGCATGTAGAGTTTGCTTTTCTGTTTATGGTATGCATCAATAAAGCACTTACCAGGTCATCAAAGATGTCCCTTTGGTGCACATGTATAGTAATCAAGGTCTCATATTTAACTCGTTCCACGGAGCTCAGGTCCTTTGTGGTAATGCCAATCAGTGTGTTCAGCAACTCTAGAAAGGACTGGTTTGTCTTCTGCATGATTTTCTTATCAAACTTGGCATTTTGGAGGGCTTCTTCTGAGTCCCTGGTCCATATCATCTGGATTCCTAATAATCCAACCTTGTAGCAGTTTTAAACAAAAGAGGCTAAGGATTTATGAGAGTATATACATTGTATATGTTACAATTTGCATAGAATTTAGTTTACATAGAAATCACTATAATGAATCCCCATAGTTATATACAAATGGATGGCCGTGATGATATCAATTTCTTTGATTTACATCAAAGCCCATAGACTTAGTTCACGTTATTTATCTAATGTATAGGTGTGGGAAGCTGTCTGATGTGTCTACATCTCCCTTGGGATCTTAGGTTATATAGGTTTAGTTCATACTTCTCTTTAAATAGATTTTTAAGTCACATGAAGAGAAGAAATTAAATTGGCTTTCCTCAAATAGGCACAGTGTTTGTATGTATTAGACATTCATAAAATATTTATTGAGCACAAAGAATAAAAATTATTTTCTGTATTTTAATACTAAAGAATATTTTTTTAGTTAAGAGTGCCCTGAGTATACTTTTATGATCTATGTACATTGTTATATAAGGATATTTGTTAAGACGAAAAACTATTTTAAGTTAAAGAAAATATCTCTTTAGTCTCAAATCATATTTAAATCTATAATTATATGTGGCCAAGTAATTAATAGTTTGAAATAATTAAGCTTATCCATATTTGGTTAGTCTTTATGAAAATCTTAATATTCAGCCAGAATAAAATTGCACCATTTATTAGGCTTATATTAGGCAATATCTAAGATTTAAAATAACTGATCAAAAAATAATTTCCAAATTTAATACACTGACCTGGGCAGGGAAGGAAGAAAGAAATTCAATCAATTGGAAACCTGTTTCTTGAATATTTGCGGCTGCCTGGCGAATCACAAGATGTAATGAGGACTGTGATTCCTCAAGTAGGGAGTTAAGCCAGACTTCTACATTGCCCTCTGCCATCACAGGTTTGTCCAATTTGATTGTCTCACCCTCCCGAGAGAAAATGGACAGGATTCGATCATAGACCTATGTCAGAAGATGAAAAGATAGCCATATTCATATAAAAAGAAATACTTTTCCTCTGTGTCCTCTTGTCAATATTACCCTTCCCACAAAAAGTTAAGCCACAAATCATAAAAGAGATGGCAAAATGGGACATAAAGTCTTTTCAAACCAACAACAAAGAACTGGCTTTCAAATCTAAAGAAGGAACACAAGTCAATTCCAACTCATCAGTACTCTAAAAGACTGAGGTATTTCTAAAAGAAATAATACAAATGTGCTGGTGGAAGAAAAGAAAACCTCTAAAATCCTCCTAGCAAAATGCAGCTCACACGGAAGCTGTAACTCCACACCATGTGATTATTGGGCTGACATTAGGAATGGCCTGATCAATATGATGATGAGAACAAAGCCATTACAAAATAATTCCAATTCTGTACCGAGCACGGTGCTCTCTGCAGGAGAGCAGTCTCATGTGTCCTCTGATCAAACCTTCCCATTATTCTGCTCATTTCACTTCAGTCACCAGGCAGCAGTGTCATGAGAAAAGCAAAATGTCTAAAGTTCAGGACATAGATCCCACTGGACCTCTTCGTGCAGGACAGCACTTAGACTAAATTTCTTGTCTGCATTGTTCATTAAAAAAAGGTACCTGTTCTGCATCTCTGCCTACCTCCCACTGTGCATGACAAAATGAAATAAAGGAAATGCAAATGTTTGCTGTTGTTTCTGTTCTTTGGTTTAAAAGTAAATAAACCAATAAAACACACCATTCCTTCGGGGCTGAAATTCAATGTTAATGTTAGGGCCTCTCCAGCTGTATACAGATGTGATCTTCCAGAGAGGCCAGTGCATCTTAAACTTTGGTCTCCTCACTTGCATTTGGTATTTATAATTCTATAAAATTAGGACCCACAGAGTCAGGACCTGATTCTGGATGTACCAACCTCATGGTAGGAACAAGAACAAACAAAGGCAGCATGACCTGCAGAGGTGAGTGCTGAACAGAGACTGAAGCCGAGTTGGTGTTTATCCTACAAACTAGGAGACAAATAACCTTTGCTCCTCGGCCTGAGAGGAGAAAAGCTTTTCTATTAAACATGAAATCTTGGGACTGTAGCAGAAAGGTTTCCCCAAATGTCATGGAGGACTTTCTTCTTGATGTAATACCTTTTGTAAAGAATTTTAATGTTGATAAATATAAAAAGACAAACCACTGCCAGAAAAGAAACACTCTTTTTGACCACTTTCATAAAGGACCTTAAAAAAAACAGATAAGGCAGGCTATTGCTGCAGATATCTGTGGTCCCAGCACTTGAAAGTCTAGGGCAGGAGAATCATAAGCTTGGAAGCAGCCAGGGCTGCAGAATGAGTTCTGGCCTAGCCTTTGCTCCACAAATCCATATTTTAAAGAAACAACAAACACAAGAAGCAGAATAGAACAAAAGTAGAATGTATAAAAAAATTTTTAAAAATGCATATGATAAAACATAGTGTCAACTCCTATCAGGAATAGTTCTTAGACATCAGACAAGAACATTAACGTACCTCTTCCATACACTCACAAGAACCATTGCTCTTGTGCATGGAAACCCACCTTGCCTTTCCTTCTGTGGCCCTCCTGTGAAGCCTACTGCAGCAGTTCACCTTTCCTGCCCTTTTTTCCTTCCATTCCTCTTAACAACTGCACCAGATAAACTTCCTAAAACACAGGCTAAGTGTCCTACTTAGACTAGACGCCTCCATGGTTTTCTGACACATTCTGGATGAAGTGAGAGGCCATAGCATGACACATTTGGCATTTGGAATCTAGCCGTGGCTCTTTGGCTCATCAGTTCCTTTTGTGACTTGAATTACATTCTCCCAAACAAGATACACTAGAGTTCCAAGCACCAGTGCCTGTGGACTTGAAATTACTGGAAACTAGATTCTCTGCACATCTCATCAGGTTGTGGTGAGGCTATAACGGACTGGGATGTCCTGATAAGCATAGTTGATCTTACAGGAAGAGCAGATTTTAGACACAAAAGGCAGGTGTTAAAGTGCTGTCTACCTGCCAAAAGCACCAAGGACTGTCAAAACCAATGAGAAACTATAGCAAAGGCATGAATAAGGTTCCCTCTTGGGATCTCCTTTGAAAAACCAATTCTGCCATCATTTAACTTCTGCCTTCCAGTCTCTAGAACTGAGAGAGAACATGTCACTACTGTTCTAAGCCATGAAACCATAAGCGCTAGCCCACACAACACAGAGATGTGTGCAGCCCACTGTGCGCACACACCTCAGAGCTCCAGCACATACTGCTTTCTGTCCAAGCCATACTTTCCCTCTTCACTACCTGGTTACATTCCACTTATTCTCAAACCATCAATGGAAACCAATTTACTCATTCAGAAAGTCTTCCTAACAACTGACACACCCATGTTAGGGCTCCCTGGCAGGTTTTGTTTATGCAGCATGTGCTTAACCCAAGCACAATAATAATCTGGTCCAAGTGTATCAACAATTTAATAGTAAAATTTTGGAATAAGAAAGAACTCTGTGTTAGTGATGACACATTCTCCCTGGGAACCCTACAGTCAGCCTTACTATAGCACATAGCAAAGTGTCTGACCATAATGGCTGGCTTTTAATTGCTTACAGTAATAGATCTATCATGGCTCTAACTGCGCTCTATAGTCTCCATCTGTTCACTTCTCCATCTCTTCTATCAGAGCATGAGTTCCCTAAGGCTGGCTGGTATATTTCCATTCTTAAGCAAAACATCTGACACATGATAAATACTCAATAGATTAAACTGGCTGATAGGGTGAATGAATGAATATTACTGAGCTGATATGAGGCCCAGAGCTCAACAATGTCAAAAAGGGAAATTCCTTTTTCATAGGAATTTTGGTAGAAGGATAAACAGTGTCTTCTGGGGCTGTACAAATGAATTCTACATAGAGGTGAATAAGCTATGCAATTCCATGATGCCATAAACACAGTAGGAGTCTAAGATAAAATAAAACAGTTTGAAGGACACCAAAAACTGAAGCATGACAAAAACAAATAAATCCATGCAGCAATTCTATTTAGTCATCATATTGTATATAAGCAATTGATTTCTTTTATTCATTGGCTTTCTGGATTATTAATATGTAAAATTATATTGTAAAATATGATTTTAAAGTTGGTGATTTATTTTGCCTTTTTTTTTACTTGCTTGTACATTTTGAGATGAAGACTTGCATTATAGTTAGCATTAAATTCACTATGTAATCCAGGCTGGCCTCAGATTTGCAATCCTTCTGCCTCAGCTTCTTCGTGTTGCATTAACTCTGCATTTTGGATACTAATAAACCATAGAAAACTGAATGTAAATTTGGACACTGGAATTTGCCTTTAATTAGTGGCCAAGAGCTAACGGCAAGGGAGTACATCTTTTGTAAACACACTATTAGAGAACTACTTGATAAAGGATAAAGACAGTTGACACTCTGAGACATATAACTCTGAAATTATAGGCAGTGATTAAAACTGGGCAGACCTTGTCATGAAACTTGACAGTTTTAATGTTGTCAAACACATTCAGCAAATGGGCCTGGATGGTGTGGGAGTCCGATGCCTGGCCCAAAATCTCCAGAAGAGCAGGATCCGACACAAAGAAGAACCTGGGAAAACACAGCCTTTTCTTCTCCAGGTATCTGAAGGGAAAGACAAAGCTCCATAAGCATGCTGACCTTTATTCAAATGACCCTTATGCAAATGAGATCCCCTGGGTGAGAGAAGGAGGTATGATCTTGCAACCATCTGCTTCTCCCACCTTTGTGTTTTGATGCTATTTTGTTGTAAGTTTTGTCAAATAGCATTTCATATTCTAACAGAGAAGGGTGGGTTGGTTTGGTTTGGTGGGGTTTTTTTTTTCAGATTAAGTACTATTTTTTATTACTTCATAAATACTAAGTTCATATTTTACTTAAGCTAACATATGTTTATTTTCTTTGAAGAAAGCAAGATAAGAATGCAGTTTATGGATTCATTTGGGATTTTGCTTTGCTTCTCGGCACTGAAAAAAAAAAAAGGCTTTAGCTCATTAGAAGACTAATTCAAGAGAAAAGTAAATATACCCATCCCTTCCCAGGACAGAAGAAAATTCCAGGAATCAATGAGTTCTACCACAGGCCTCCTGCCTCCTAGAGGTACCAAAATCCTGTGAATATTCCCCATCATTTGGTAGTTTTTCAGACAGCCTGTCCTCTTGGTTCATGTCAGGATTTAAATTTCTCCCAAGCTAGTCAAGCAAGCCAACCGACCTGAGTTCAATCCCAGGACTAACATGGTAGAAGAAAAATAATGACCTACAAACTGTCCTCTGCTATCTAGGAGTATAACATGCATGTGCCCACATGTATACACATACCAGAAACACACACACTAGCACCACCAGCAGCATAACAATAAATAGAATATCATTGATTTTTTTAATAAAAAGCTCATGGTTGGGGCGAGAGAAGTAGCTCAACAGCTATAGTACTTATGATCTAAGTAAAATGGACAGAACTACAGTGGGATTAAGGTATGTTGTAAATATTTGTCCCTCCTACTGATTTAATAAAAAGCTGATTAGTCAAAGGCAGACAGGAAGTGTGGGCGGAGCTACCAGACTAAGAAAACTCTGGAAGTATCTCAGAGCAGGACAGATGACACAGAAATGCAATGGAGACAGGACGATAAAACAACAGCAAACACAGAGGGAAGAAGCTACAATGCTGCTCTAAGTGTGGGCGGAGCTACCAGACTAAGAAAACTCTGGAAGTATCTCAGAGCAGGACAGATGACACAGAAATGCAATGGAGACAGGACGATAAAACAACAGCAAACACAGAGGGAAGAAGCTACAATGCTGCTCTAAGAAAAGGTACTTATCAGCATAAAAATAATGTAAGCCTGTGTGGGATTATTTAAAGCTAAACAAGGCTGAAAGTAGGACCAAACCTCTGGGCTAGACCAAAAAGTCTAGCCCAGAAGCCACTTATAACACAGACCCATATTTTTAAACAATACAGGTATAGTGGACACATTTGTAATCCTGACCATAAGGAGATAAAGACATATCCCTGGGACCACTGGTCATCCAACCTATCCTATTGTTGATTGACAGGCCCGTGAAAGACCCTGTCACACACACACACACACACACACACACACACACACACAGTGTACTGCACACAAAGAAAACAGCTAAAGTAGTTCACTTGCCTTCACAAGTATATGTACACACATGAACATGCACAATACACACCAGCTCATGGTTGATCTACACTATGATGGGGTAGAGGTTACATACTGGAACTTCCCCAAAGTATCAATTCAATGACATGAATACACACACACATACACAAAAAATAACATATTTTTCTGGAAACATATGCATTTCGTGCTATGGA
>PVIH01023175.1:0-25431 GCA_004025045.1 Sigmodon hispidus
ATGTAAATATTGTTATTTTCCTAGATATAAGTCTGAGTCTAAGCAAAGCAAAGACATAGCCCTATGGTCACATAATCAATCATCTTTATTCTTATATTAAAATTGAAATACTTATATCTGTATAGTAAAAGTTCCATTATTGGTAATATTATGTGAGTCTGTTTATATACTGTATTAATGGTACTAAGTGCTTAGATATTATTTAAGTCCAACAATAAAATTAATATATTTATTAAAAAAATTTAATAAATTAAATTTTTGGTCAAACTATCTGGTTTACCTTTAAGTTGTGATTTTCCCAACCTCAAAAGCACAGATTATTAAAATTGTATGTTTTAGGGCAGGAAAGACGTGACTGGGAAGTAACAAGGACTGACTGTTCTTTCCCAAGAACTGGGTTTGGTTTCCAATACCCACATGATGGCTCACAACCATCTGTAACTCTAGCCCCAGAGGATCCAATACACTGTTTTAGCCTCTGTGACACCAGGCTGATATGTAGTTTAAAGACAGACAAACAGTCCCAAACATCCATATATAATATATATTTAATTAGAGATATACTACTGAATCTTGTGGATCAGAGATTAAACAAAGTACTTAGCAAGCTAGTCTGGTGCCAACTTGACATATGTTTAATAATAACATAATATTTCGTAAAAATTTTATATAGAATTTTAGCCTAAAATCACTTTAAGGGACTTGCATCTCCACTGTTTTGCCTTCGAGTTCCCATCCATATTTTAATATTCCCACCTAACAAAGCTTGCTGGAATTTGCAGAGCTCTGCTCACTAGGAAATACCCCAATTTATAGGACAGATCCTCCCTCTGATTTCTACTTAGGGATTAAGTGGAATTTGTTGGAATACTTTGTAAACATTTACTTTTGTTTTTGAATGTGATATAAAATTGCTTTAAGATTTTGTTAAGGACACTTCCTGTAGACAGTTGGGAAAAGATGGCTGTGAAGGGACAAATAAAAGGATACAAATAAAAAGGACAGTAAAAAAAAAAAAGAGCATTCATAGTGGCAGCCTGTGGCCAAGATGAAGTTTTGCACAGACTTCACCACATTATATTACAGTAAGAGAAATGGGGGATAGAAAAGGGAATGGGGAAGAGAGAGAAAAAGAGAGACCCAGCTGTCACTAATAAACTCCCTCTAGTACAGTCCTATAATTTGTTTACCACCTTAATATTTATTTCTAATGTTGTTTTGTAATGTAGATATTTACCAAATCTATCAATAAAAGACATACTAAATTATTTACTGCTTCTTTTGGAAAATGAAATAAAATCCCCCTGATTATATAATGGGTAAACACTATAGAAAGCCACAAAATTTTCAGTTCTCACCTAAAATTTCAATAAGGATACTTTAGAGACACTCATTTTTTTTTCCATTTTTGAGGAAGAATGAAATCTACATCCTCTTGGTAAGCATTGTTTAAAAGTCTTATTTCTATTTGGTGAAAAGTAAAAGTGGAGAATCATTGCATAGGAGAGGATGTTTATCTGTCTCACCTTTTGTTTGGTGCACATCTAATAGAAGTAGCATGGTGATAAACACTTGCTGACAGAATCTTTGCTGTTGTTGTTATCTTGTACATAAAACAAATAAAAATAGGCTGATTCCAAAGGGAAGATTCATAGCATTTGTATTTATTCTAACAATTTAATCAATTAAACCAAAATTAAGAATTAACAATCTTTAAAGTCACTTCCTGTCAATGTGGCATGTCTCATTCTATAGAGCTTTATAATCTTTCAAACCCTGCATCTCCTTACAATTTAGGCTCTTTTATAGAAAACTAAGGTTATTGGACATAAATAATGACTAATCTAATGAGAAGAAGAAACAGTAGCCTTAAAGGATAAAAGCTTGCTTAAGGTCCTGGCTCTGACATCTGTGTTCTATGCAAACTGGTCATAACAATTAATCTCACTGAGCTTCAGTTCCATTATCTATAAAATTAATAGCTTAGTCTAGACAGTTTCAGCATTGAGAATGGAAAGAAATGGTGTTATGGCTCATTTTTGTGAGTAATTGAGTTCTTGTATCTCTTCAAATCATCAATGGCCAAGAAAGAAGTCTCCAGAAACTGACATTTCTTTGTGACTAGGCAGTCCAAAGGTTATTTGTTGCAAAAAATGTCATATTTTAAGATTGAGAATCTTGTGTGTCTGAAGTAGTCAGTGACATAATACATGAATTCTTCTTACTTCACTGTTCTCTATTCTGATTCCTGGAGTCATTGCACCTTCAGTAACCAACCGCCAACTTTGATAGCTTGGAAGAAGCATCTCTGGAATCTTTATTTACAAAGGGAATTTAGAAAGTTACAAAGATACTCAATATAAATTGATGTCAAATAAAAAGCAATCCAACAAGGTATAAGAATAAATTAACTCTGAAAATGAAATACAAGTATGTATTTTAATCTGCAGCAAATTAGAGAATGAGATTGTTTATAACACTATTTCTGTAGGTTGAGGTCAAGTTCTTTCTTTGTATTTTTACAGACTATCTGATTGGGTATGTCAACTTGGTAGTCATAGCTACAAATCTAAAATTGCTTTCATCTATATCCATTTTCAAATAACTAAACATGCTGAGCATGGGATGTTAGAAGAAACTTTGTTAAACCTAGTTGCCAGTATTAAAAGTTCTAGAAATACGAAGTGTGGCTCAGCCTAGCACCAAGGTCTGGACCTGCTCCCAGATGCTTAGTTTCAAATAATCACACAAAGGCTTATATTAATTACAAACTATTTGGCTATAGACCAGGTTTCTTTTTAGTTAGCTCTTGAAATTTAACTCAGCTCATCTCTATTAATCTGAGTATTGTTACCACATGGCTCCTTGGCTTTACCTGTGTCCCATTACATCTTGTTCAACTACAAATAGTATATTATGTGAGGGCATCCCATACCAAGGACCACCTGTAGGAATACACATGACTGTTGAGTGGTTCACAGAAAGATCTCTGCTTAGAAAACTGTTTCATAAATATTCCCATGGAGATATAAGAAAAAACTTGACAATTGCTTTTTTCAACTTATATTTTTGTCCATAGACTCAGAATGAAAACAATGGCTAAGAAAAACTGAACTCTCATGGCACACATCAACTTTGTAGTATTTATCAGCTAAGGTACTTTTGAAACTATTCTCAGTATTTTTTAAAATACCCCTTAAATTATCTTTACACAATAAATTTACCCATTGATGCATGGTAAAATAAAAGCAAAATTAGACCTGTCCATTTTTTAAAGAAAGAAATTTTGTCTGTTTAATCCACAAACTTTCCATGGCTTTAGTTAAAAACTAAAATATAAACTAAAAACAGTAAAACTAAAACACCCTTCAAAGTCCAGGGTCTTCAAGCTTTCCAAAACAGGAGCTCTTTAGTTCTGTACATCAATTGGAAAAAAAAAAAATGAATGGGAACTACGATATTTCATAAAACAAACTTTTATGTGACTAGGGATCTTTCTCATATTATCCTTGTATTACATCCAAAAATGAGTTCAAAGAAGAAGTAAATTTTACAGTGAATAAGGAAGCCCCTTAGCATGTCACTTAAACACCTCCCTGATTTTCACCGAAAACCTGAGGCAGTCTGTTGTAAATAATTCTGGCCTGGACTTTTAGGGCCTGAACTAGAGGTTTGAACTCACTTTCTGCCCTGCTTAGCCTCAGATAACCACACCCAGGCTTATATTATTTTTACGCTGATTGACCCAGGACCCAGGCATATAATTTACTTACCCCTTCATCTTAACTGAACCCATCTTGTTCAGCCGCGTGGCTTGGTACCTTTTCTCATAGCAGCCTTTCAAATTCTTTCCTATGTGGCTGATGCCATCTCCTGGTGTCTGTGGCAGCTCTCTCTGGCATCTGTCTCTGTTGGTCCTGTACTCAGAGTTTTCTTGGCCTGGTAGCCCCCCCCCACCCACATTTCCTGTTTGCCTTTGGCCAATCAGCTTTTATTAAACCCATAGATGGGGCAGTTATTTATATTAACAGCATAATCACTCTATTACAAATCCATGTTTAAAATTTCTGAGGTTATTTCAAAAGTCTTTCATCCTTCCTGAAATCCAGTTACCTTCTTGCACAACACTGTTTTCTAGTTCAAGTGTAAATTTGACTCTAAAAATAGTTCTCCAAAGTGAAAATAAAAGAGATAGATTTTTGTTATTCTAAACATATTATTACAGAAAATTCCAGTGTGATTTACACAACAGTGAATGTCTTGGAGAAATAAAACTATTGCCTTTGCATATATGAGTATTTATGGTCTTAGCTGAGTAATAATTATATTCTTGTTTCTAAGGTATGAAATAATGAATTTCAAGGAAATGGGAAAAGATTATTTTGATTACATCAATGTTGGAAGTTGGGACAATGGGGAATTAAAAATGGATGATGATGAAGTATGGTCGAAGAAAAACAACATCATCAGATCTGTGTGCAGTGAACCATGTGAGAAAGGCCAGATAAAGGTAATATAAAGCTCACATTTCTTTAATTGCTTCAAATTTAACAGTATTAACTGTCATTCGATATTTCTTTACTTCACACTTGCTTTATATTTTACATTGTAAAGTTATAATGGCAGGAAATTGGTTTTTGATTGACTGATTGATTGATTGATTGACTGATTGTTTGATTGATTGATTTTTGCTTTATCCTGATCAACTCTTTAGAAAACCTAGCATTCAACCCACAATAGTCTGGGTATCTAACCTGAGCTCATTGACTCAACTAAGATGTCATATTTGTTCTTTTTACTCATTCTATGTATGAATGTTTCCAAAGATTAAGATAATAATTGCTGAGAATGAGTAATTTAGAGATTGAAAAATATTAATGTTATAGTTCATTAATAATAATGGGAGAAAATAAATATGATATTCTCATCAGAAGATTTAATATGAATGAGGAAAATATATGAAAAGTAAGCAATATTATGATGATATGATGGCTTCATTAAAAAAATTAGAAAAGACAAGGGCTATTCTTAATGAAATTTCAAACATCAAACTATAAAACTGAGTATGATTTTAAGGAAAGAGCACAGATGTATGAAAACTAGCAATAAACAAGGTACAGAAGCAACACATAGGCCACTAGAATGATATTGAGTATTGGCACATAAATGGCTGCTAAAAATCATTACTATGAAAGAAAACCTCAAAATAACAGATAAATGCCAATTTTAACGAACAGTTTTTAATATTATACTAATTAAACATCGTATATTTTATGACAAAAAAATAAATGTTGGCTCACAGTAGATAATGTTAGTAAGTACAGTTATGGAATATAAAACAACAAGAAAGAGTTAAATTATAGGAGGTGACCATGGAGGCAGGAAATGGAACAATAAAGCAAGACAAAAGTAGAAGTGGCATTGAAGAAAAGACTTGCAGAAGTACAGTCACTCTGTACTGGCTGATGATTAAATAGTGAGTTAGAGAAGAAAAATAAAATATAAAACAGTCAACTACACTTCCAGTTCCTAGTAATATAGAGTACCATTGTCATAAATGATAGAAAAATGAATACCTGAGCGATGAGTCATCTAATAAAGCTACTTAGAGGAACTCTTGACAAATTTCTGAGTCTCACATTATAGAAGTGAGAACTGACTCTTGAAATTCCTGGTGTGTTCATAAACACACACACACACACACACACACAAACACACACACACACAAACACACACAAAAAACAAAAGTGGTTTGTCTTCCTATGGGTTATGGGATTAAAGGCGTGTGCTACCACTCTCTGATCCTTCTGGCTTAACTGTGGGTGTGATTTGGGGGTGGATCTGTTCTCTGATATTCCAGACTGATTTTATTAAATATGAATAATATTACCACAGGTTTGAGAGGTAAATATATGGGTAAGTTTCAAGATTTGTTGATTTTTTTATATATTAAGCCAATGATAATTAGTCTAGAAAAGAAAAAAATACACATACATAAGATCAAAGATACAGATTCAAGAGCTTAAATTGACACTCTGAGTAGATTCAAAATGGTCAACCTGAAAGTTCAAAATAATAATAATGATAATAATAACGAATGGCACTAAAAATAAATCTTCAAAAATAAAGTTGGGGACAGCCAATTCTGATATCTAGAAGGAGAGAGCAAAGAAATGTTGTTAGTCAACAAGGTGATCAACAGAAGATAGGCCAGGGAAGAGGAGAGATGAGGAACAGACACAAAAACTGAGAATTAGCCTTTGCTCTGGATCTCCCAGGTCAGGTCAGAAGGCAGCCAAATGGACAGAGTACAGTGATACAGAGTATGTAATGAAAGCCGGGAAGAAACAATTTGCTACTGTGAGAAAACTAGTTTGAAGTCCAGAAAATAAAAAATCAGTGAAGATAAAATAAAAGCATAATTAAGAAAACAGGAAAAGGGGGCTGGAGAGATGGCTCAGCGGTTAAGAGCACCGTCTGCTCTTCCAGAGGACCGGGGTTCGATTCCCAGCACCCACATGGCAGCTAACAACTGTCTGTGGTTCCAGTTCCAGGCAAACACCAAGGCAAATAAATAAGTAAATAAATAATAAATAAAGTTTTTAAAAAAAAAAAAAAAAAAAAAAGAAAACAGGAAAAGCTTGTTATCAAAGCATAATGTCCTGAGAGTAGAAAAGTGATATTCAAAGAATTTAATTGTTTTTCAAATAAACATTACCATTTCAGGCATACAGAATACTTGAATTTTCTTGGATCTTTTTAATCAACCCTACAACTTACAATGCTTTAGAAATGTCAGATGCAAATAAAAATATTTTAATATTCATATTAAGTTCCTCCTTGGGGGAGGTGTCACTATGAGGATTTTGGCAGCTAAGGCTAGGCATAAAAACAATAAGACCCCCAAATTAGGAATAATTTTAATATCTGGAAAATGGCTTAACAGCTTGTGAAATTTCTAAAAATATTTATATCTTTATTAAGACATATGCCAAAAGTTGAAACTATGATCAGAAAGCTAAATCTGATCTACTGCCTGTCTTTATAAATAAAGTTTTATTAAAATACAACCAAACTCACATTTTGTCTTTGCAATATACACTATTGTCTGTGGATACTCATATGCTTTATCTGCACAGTTAGGTAGATTAGATATGACAACAACTATATGCTCCAATCTTTAAATGTGTACTATTTAATAGAAAAGTTTTCTAACAAATGGAACATGATAGCATAAATATTCTTTATCTTGGCAAGTGACACTATGACTAAAATCTCCATATAAATGTCTTTGTGGATTCATCTACACTATCAGCTACTCATAATTTAGAGTGCTACCTATAGAAACAAATACAATTTAATAATCATGGCATGCTCCTTGCTTTTGACAATCCATGACATTACAGTTTGAACATAAGCCTTCAAAATCCTTGAAAGAATGAGTAGACATATTTCTTGGCATGCTTGTTTATCATGTTGTATAGGATATATCTTATATAATGGTACAACTTAATTCTCTCTCACCATTGTCTTAACATTGATTATATATTCACATTTGCTTAGTTACACATTTTTAAATTGTTTTATGTGTAAATATAATTTCTACTGGATGAAGTATACATTTGACAACATTTTCTTAATGTGTCTCAAAATCATAATAGAGTACTTGTATCAATAATAACATTTCTGGGCATTGTCCAGAGATTTGTGAACTTGGTTTTCCATGGAGTCTTGGCATACTTTCAGTGACAGTATAAGCACCTTTGCTTCCAGTATGTCCATAGTTAGAACTACTAGGAAAGAACATTACCACTGTGTCTTGTAATAAGTAATAATATGAATCAAAGCAGGACATGCAAAAAGTTGAACCAAACTGGTTTTGAATGATCAAAGAAAATATATCGTGTTGTCATGATTCAAGGAGACTATTATTTGGGAATTATTCTTGGAAAAATGAATGCATTTAGAATGAAAAAATATTTACATTCAAATGAATGGAAAAAGAGCCACCGGTTGTCAGCATATTTCCAGGATAAAAAACTCAGTATTTTAAATTTGCCAAACCTTGTAAAGGCCTAGAAAGAGCATCTCAGTGTCCTAAATGTGCCCACTTCTATTACACAATCTAATAATTGTTGAAGAGTAGTTCAGATTACCCTGAAAATTTTCCCTTCTTAGGTGTATTTGTATATACAAAATTTGACTAATAAAAATATTTGGGATTTTAGAGCCTTAAATTATATCAGTCACTGATTATCCTAGAAAAAAAACTCTGCAAACATGAAATATGTTTGAACAGAGGCATTTGGTTTAGTTTCTAAGGAGCAACATTAATCAGAATTTTAAATATTCCCCTTAGGTGATCCGGAAGGGAGAAGTCAGCTGCTGTTGGACCTGCACACCTTGTAAAGAGAACGAGTATGTATTTGATGAGTACACCTGCAAGGCCTGCCAGCTGGGGTCCTGGCCCACTGATGACCTGACAGGTACTGGTGTCACAGATTCAGCACATTATTCTGAAATCAATTAAACAATGCTGCAGCCATAAAGATGAAGGGTTTTCCCGCCACATATCTTTCACTGAGCATAGTCTAGAGTTCAAAGAATTCCCTCAGAAACAAAGCTTTCCCAAAGACTAACTCATCATGGAAAGTTTTAAATTTCAAAGGAAGTTCTTCCTGATTTCTATCCTCTCTCCCAAAGAAATGTCTTGGCTGTCTATTGAGCATACTCAGCCCATCTTCAGAACATCTTACACATTCCTAAATAGACCATGAGCTGCTTTCTGTTAAGAGACTGAGATATGTCACAAGTCCACAAACAAAACGAAAAGTTTTAGTTAAAATTTTATATTTTTCTTTGTGATTTTTTTTTCCTCTTTGAAAGCTTCCCAGGAAACAATGTTGTTTTTAAGCAACATTGCCAAAGGGGCAAAAACAGGCCTGCCCTTGTTTATTTTAATTGGGTTTAATTTAGGTTCTTTATTTCAAATGCTACTCCTATATGCCATAGAGTTCATTCCATATTTTATATTCATTTTCAGTATTTAAAGAGAAAACCAAAGTCCAAATTCCTACAACTCTCTTTTCAACACATTATCACTATATTCAATGAGCATATTTCACTAAAAATAAAATAAAAACACAGAGATTAATATTGTCCCTCTGTTATAAAGGAATTTACACTTTAATGCTAAAGGAGAAGTGGACAAACATGATTAATATAATAAATGTGAGTGAACACAGCCACTTTAAGCAAATTGAATCAAAGACAAATATTACATGTTAATTCTCATTTGTGGGTCCCTGACTATATAGCAACATAAAAGCATAAAAGACATGAAAATAGGAGCAAAAATATGTAGGGAAACACACTGGACCAATGAGGAGGGCAAGAATAAGGGAGAAGATGAAAAGGACAAAAGTAGAATGAGTATGTTCAGAATACATGATATATTTGCTTAAAATGGACTTTTATATCTTAATATAATAAAACAAAGCCTACAAGAACAGTCTTGTAGGAGCGCCTATATGGAATTTATCTAGTGGCTCCAATAGTAAGATGGTTTTTAGCACCGAATTCTTAGAAAATATATCGTAAGATATAAGTAAGTGGTAAGTCCCTCCCTCAAGGAATAAGTGATTACCCATGGCCATTGTACCAGCTTACATCAAAGCCCTGATTATAAAATCCTGTGATCAGGAGGCTTTTGAAACTTGCTCACTCTAAGACTCTTTATTAGTGAGTGATATTTATACAGAAGATTTTTTTTCTTAAAAAGATAATAAAACATCCAAGTGCTAACTTTGAGTCCTGTTTTTATGATTAGACAATCTTTCTGATGCTTTTAGGCATTCCAGAGCTTGCTCAGTACTGAGCACTAAGTCAGAATGAATTTTTTGAATAAATTATAATAGGCAAGTATGTGCACACAAAATTAAATTATCTGCAAGAAAAATTGTTATAATTAGTTTTCTGTAAGTTTGGTTTGGCACAGAATTTGGTGATATTTTCTTTATATTGATTCATTATTTTTTTTCTAATTTCAAATTGTATTGCTGCTGAATTTTAAAACTCTTGTATGCTCAAAAATCTTGTATGGTTACATACCTTGTCAATGAATACAGTGGTTGGTAAGACTAAATGAAATGTAAGCAGTTATATAAATATAAATATTTGTCATAACATATTGTTTGGAGAATAATGAAAAGAATATAAAGACTATACTAGTTTAATACAGATGAATTTTTCTCTGAATTTTCCCTTTTTCCTGCAGTTGTTTAAATTCATGACTGCAGTACCCATGGATACAGTCAGCACAATACCTATAAATGTAACTATCTTTTATATTCGATCATGATGCTATGAAAAGTGATCATGGCCTATTACTCCATTATCTCAATAGATACACATGTCATTATTGCCATTTTTCAGTAAAAAGTCGGTGATATAGAAAGTGAACGGAAACAAACATAGTTCTCACATTTGGTCTCAGTAGTTTAGTCCTTTATGTCCCTCATTGTGTTATGGAAAGAGAAGCTTAAATCAAAACACACATACACCTACACACACACACACACACACACACACACACACACACACACACACTGACAAATTGTGCAAGATAAGTAAAAGAATAGCAGATAAAATGGAAATATTAGAGACATAATAGAGAACATTTTGTGGTCACAGATATTTCTCTAGGAAAATGTGATGAATAGAAATTGCTAGCAAGTGACAGGGAGAATGGTATTCCTGACCGAGAAGACAACATATATAAAAGGCAAAGATGTGAGAATATTATGAGATTTAAAAAAGGTTTCAGGGCAAGACTTGATGCCCTCTAGAAGAATGTGTTCACAAGTTGAGTGTTGAATTATCAGTAGAGGGAGCAACCTCTGCAAAAATTTTAGTGAATTCGACATTGCGATAAATGATATGTTCTTATGTAGCATTCTCACTGCTGAGATGCTGAATAATTTGGAATAGATGGAAGGTAAAAATCAAGTAGACAGATTGGATTGTTATTGCTACAGCAGACAAGATATCTTTCTGTCTTTAAATAAACAATGCACTGAAATATCTGATATATGATTTGGTATAAACTCAACAATATATAGAGACAAGCAGAGAAGGTGTTCAGGAAAACTGTCAAATTTCTCACCTTGAATTCTAGAGGAATAAATGCATTTGTTCATAAATATTTAGACTTTAGCATTAGATCAGAGCAATTGGAAATGCCTTTTCAGATTGTTGAATCAGATGTAATTAATTTTAAAAGTTTTGGCTTTAATGTGTGACAAAGTATGTACCATGGGCTAGAAATAAAAAATAAAATTAAGTTTCCAGGAAACTTAAAATATGGCTAGAGAAAAACATGTTTAAGAAAAGGTAGCAACACTGTATAATTAGTATTATAGGTGCAGAATTAAAAATGTTCTGAGCATCTGGAGAATTGAAGAGTTTAACCTTATATAAGTCAACATTCACAAGAAAAGTAAAAATGCTACAAGTGAGTGGTTCTTCCAAGTATCACTAACATCATAACCTAAAAATGATACAGGAATGGCTAATGCATGCTTCCTTGTCTAATATAATAGGCACATACATTATCTTATGCTCTTTTATCTCATAAAATGTCCTTATGTAATAACAAATTCTCCACTGTTAGTTAATCTTTCTTCTTGCTCAGGTAATACACACTCACATTTTCAAACTTTCTCATACATGATTCAGTAAAGCAACACTTCCTGGCAAAAGATCCTGGCAAAAGACCCTAGGTCTACCGTAATTTGGAAACTCATGGTCATTTATCATTCTTTATTTCACAAATATTTCTGTTCAATGAAATGGACTTGATGCTGAACATTTTGGAAGATGTTAGAACCCAAG
This sequence comes from Sigmodon hispidus, assembly GCA_004025045.1. Taxonomy (NCBI): domain Eukaryota; kingdom Metazoa; phylum Chordata; class Mammalia; order Rodentia; family Cricetidae; genus Sigmodon; species Sigmodon hispidus. The sequence goes on from PVIH01023175.1 coordinate 11,893, forward strand.
TTTCTCTGCCCTATATAAATGTCAGTTCTTATTTTGCTTTATTTATTTATTTATTTATTTGTCTGTTTGGAGCAGGAATAGAAGACTGTCCTGGCCTGTTTCAAATAATCTAGGCCATTGAAAATGGATGTTTCCCAAGCTTAATTATTAGTTCACTGTATTTTTTCTGTTACAAATTCTCCCCAAATGATGCGATCTACTTTGATCTTTCAAATGTCTGCCAACACCATTAACTGGGCTGCACTTCCTGACCTGCTCTGCCTCATTCTTCTCGGATGTGGGAATCTGAATTCCAAATGTAGTTTCTTCTTCAGTCTGCAGACAAGAAACATAGGCATTGACAAATTCAAATCCTCAACACAGTTTTGTAAGACATGAGGGGTATATGTGTGTGAACAATGTGAACACTCAGTACGTACATGTCTACCTGCTATAAAATGATGAAGAATGTTATGAATCAAGAGTGTTATAAATTTAGGAACAGGAGCTTCCACTAAGGAGATTACATTTTATTCTGCAAAAAATATAGGACTTGCAAAGGTTTTCAAACTGAAAAATTATTTATTTCTGGCTACCAACACAGATGTGGATATATGTATATGTGTCCTCATAGAGGACAGAAAATAGTTATACTTTACCTAACAATCATAAGGTACCAATACCAGCAGCACAAAGCATAAAAAACCTCTGATCTAAAAATGTTGGCATTCTAAATGTTAACAGATATGATAAAAAGTTAGATGTTAATATTAGGAATGACCAGAACAATGTGGAAATCCAGATCAATAAGTGCTAACAGTTGCAGCTGAAAATCACTTCTTAATAGATACAAATATGTATGAATCAAAGTAAAATGAATGGCTTCCTATATGAAAATTGAAGGGAAGAATATTTACGATGCTGCAATGCTGGTACCAAGAAAATACAGTAGGAAGAGAAAGGACAGCTTAGCAAATATCAAGGATTTTAGTGTTCTACAAATCATGGTAAATAAGATTAAAGCTATGTATTTATTCAGTCATCTAGTAATCTACTCAATAAAAGCATATCTAGTGCTATCTCTGACCTAGATAGAAAAGTAAAATATTTTTCTCTTATATCACCCATGTCCACTGGGTGAAGCCTCTGTGTCAAAAGATAGATTAGCAAGGAAAAGCTTTATAGTTATTCAACATAAAGTTTAGTTTTTAAATCTTAAATTTTTCTTGTTTTGTGTTCTCTTTAAGACAGAGCTCTCTGTACTAGCCAAATTGGTCCGCAAATTCTGATCTTACCAAATCCCCTTTGTTAGGTTTCATGAAGTACTGGATGTCACTACAGTACAGACCTATGACACCATACCCATCTAATATTAACATTGGAGTGACTGACAAACTTCCACCATGCGATTTAGATCTGAGAGTCCAAGAGAGTGCTTAAAGCTGAGTTTTTATATGCCTGGGTTTGATTAGAGAAAAAGAAAAATAAAAGGACAGTTGTGGCAAATTGTGATGAGGAGTGATGGCTAAGCTTAGCAAGGTTTGTTTGATCCTTTTCTCACTGTACCCCTTATCTTGGGAAAGGAGGATGCTCCTCTCATGCAGGTATGACAGTGGGAGATGTCCTTCCACTAAAATGTCTTATATCTCCTGTTTCAGCAGAGATGTTGAGAAAAGGGCAAAGAGCAAAGAGTCCTTTATACCTGCTATTTCTCAAATTCAGTATAACCAGGTGCCATATTGAGGCATAATATGTCACAAAACTTATCCCAGGCAATATTCTAAGTGCTAAAACATTTATTTATCTAAACCAACCAGGCAAAACACTCTGCCCTTCTATTTCAGAAAATAGTTTTCACCAAGGCCATTATCTCTCAGAATATCCAAAATATTATCTCTCAGAATATCCAAAAATCAAATAAGAAAGGAAATACAATCCTGGAGGACCACATTATAAATATTATTTACACAGTGATAATGGAGAATGGATATTAATTTTAAGCATAAAATGTAAGGATGATATGATGATATCATCTAGAAAGAGTCACATAGGAATTACAGAAGAGGTCCATTTATGTTTGTAAGTGCTTCCATGGGACTAGGTATCATTTAAACCTAACATGACAATACATTAATATTTTTAAAATATGAATTTTTGGTATTCATACTCTACACATTAAATTCTAATTTAAAAACATTTCAAGGACTTGCTCTTCAGGTCCAGGGTCAATCCCTAGACTCTGATCTTAGCTCTCCCTAGCAGACAGGAGCTAGGGTTTGGCGGTGAGGTTCTCTCCCAGCCACACCTTGCACAACCCAACCTCCAACTGCATCATTGGAGAAGGACTGCGGATTTGAAATTCGGACACCTGTCCAGAGCAGAGTCAGAGAACGAGCAGACCGCTTGCTCAGAGGAGACAGGAGACACACAACTGACTAGGAGCTGCCTAATCATGAACCACTGAAGCCATGGGCAGACAACAGTACAAAAATACATATAGCAATATAAAGAACAACAAGGCAACTCCAGAAGAAACTGGAGGTTCTACAACTATAGGACCTGAACAGACCAATGAAGAGGAAACAGAAAGAAACAACATCAAAAACAACTTTATAAAGATTATTGAAGCCTTCAAAAAAGATATAAAAAAATCCCTTCAAGAAATAGAAGAAAATACAAACAAAAAATTCAAAGAGATGAACAAATCCTTGAAAGAAAACCAAGAAAAGGTAAACCAAAAAAAAAAAAATGAAAGAAACATTCCAGGAACTAAAAACTGAAATAGAAGCAATAAAAAAAGGCACAAAATGAGGCAAAGGTGGAAATTGAAAATTTGAAGAAAAGAGCTTTAACTACAGATACCAGCATAAGCAACAGAATCCAAGAGATAGAACAGAGAATCTCTGGAGTGGAAGATTCAGTAGCTGAAATAGATATATCAGTCAAAGAAAATACTAAAACGAAAAAGTCATAACACAAAATGTTTAGGAAATATGGGGCACCATAATAAAAAGAAAGAAATAGGGGGAAAAAAGAACCTAGAAACAACCTAGATGCCTCTCAACTGAGGAATGAATTAACAAGCTGTGCTACATCTACACAATGGAGTACTACTCAGCAGTAAGAAACAATGATATTCTATAATTTGCAGGCAAATGGATGGATATGGAGAATATCCTCCTGAGCGAAGTTTCACAATTCCAGAAAGATAAGCAGGGGATGTATTCACTCATTAGTGGGCTTTAAAGAAAAAGCAATGCATGTCCAAGCTGCAAACTACAAACACTGAACAGCTTGGGATCTGAAGCACCTTGAACTTGAACTGGCACTTTGGAGCCCATTCCTTCCAGAGGAACACTTGAGCCAGTCCTGATGTGGGGATGAAGAAAGTGGATTTGCCTGGAGTGCAGGCTGAACTAAGCCACTTCTGGGACCTTGGGACCTCCTGTCCTTGTCGAGGAGGAGATAAGGAGATGGGGAGAAGAGTGACTTGTAGGGGCAGGAGGGGAAGGGCATTTGAACAAGGGGATACATGGATAAAAAATGAGACTTTATTAATAATAAAAACAATGAGAAAAAAACATTTCAAAACGTTTTTTACATAAGATTGGAAATAAATTTAAAAATAAATAACAAATATAAATGCTAAGAAAACTATAGCAACAAGTTTTACGACAATTAATGTGAATCTATTGGGATATGAGCTAAAATAATGTAGGAAATATAAAAATCAATGGGGAAATTTGATTGAGAATTAACATTATTAATATTGGGTAGCTTGTTCTCTAATAAAAAATAGTCAGTGAGATAATGATCTACAGGGAGATGGGAAGGAAAGTGGCAAAAAGTGACAATTTGGGCACAGCAGTCAAAGTCTTTAAAAGCTTTTAATTGCCAGAAATTTTGTCATACTTCATCACTTCTTGACACTGTAAAAATTTGTGTGTGTGTGTGTGTGTGTATGTCCTGACGAAGAATTTAAGTTAAGTTATAAGTAGCAAGATTTTCAGATATGTAATTTTCCTTCCAAAGCTGCAAAATCATTCCCTGTTGAATCTGTCAAAAACTGGCACCTTTCAATAAACCCATTGAAAGTCAAAGGTAAAATCAACTTGGCTTTCAATTGGCAAGCAGTAAGTAACCTGTAACAGGAAGTTAGAATGGTTTCCTGCTTTGTGAGAAATGGGAATTCAAAAGCAGAGCTGTGAAACCACTTCCTAAAAACAACACCTGTGGCACAGACACTAAGACCAACAATCAGTAAGTGGGATCTCTTGAAGCTAAGAAGCTTCTGTAAAGCCAAGGACACTGTCAATAGGACAAAATGCCAGCCTATAGAATGCGAAAAGATTTTCACCAACCCTACAAGTGATAGAGGACTGATCCCTAAGATATATAAAGAACTCAAGAATCTAGAGCCCAAAACCTTGAATAATCCAATCAAAAAACGGGGTTCATATCTAAAAAGGGAATTTTCAGCAGAAGAATTATGAATGGCTGAAAAGCACCTGAAAAAGTGCTCATCATCTTTAGCCATCAGAGAAATGCAAATCAAAACAACTTTGAGATACCATCTGACACCTAGATTGGCTAAGATAAAAGACACAGAGAACAGCCTATGCTGGAGAGGATGCAGAGCAAGGGGAACACTACTCCATTGTTGGTGGGAGTGTAAGCTTATTCAGCTACTTTGCAATGCAGTATGTCGGTTTCTCAGAAAATTGAGAATCAATCTCCCCAAGGACCCAGCAATATCACTTCTGGGTGTATACCCTAAAGATGCACAGTCACACTCCAAAGGCATTAGCTCAACTATGTTCATAGCAGCGTTATTTGTAATAGCAAGAACATGGAAACAACCTAGATGCCCCTCAACTGAAGAATGGATTAACAAACTCTGTTACATCTACACAATGGAGTACTACTCAGCAGTAAGAAAAAATGATATCCTAAAATTTGCAGGCAAATGGATGGATTTGGAGAATATCCTCCTGAGCGAGGTATCACAAACTCAGAAAGATAAGCAGGGGATGTACGCACTCATTAACAGACTCTAAACAAACAAACAAACAAGAAAAAAGCCAAGCATGCCCAAGCTGCAAACCACAACCATTGAACAGCTTGGGATCAGCAACACCCTGGACTGATTCCTTGGATCCCACACCCCCTAGAAGAACACCAGATTCACTCTTGAGGGAGGGGGGAGAAAACTGCATCTGCCAGGAGTGGAGACTGAACTAAGCAATATTGGGTCAATGGGACCATGGGACTGCATGCTGCCTGCCCAGGGAGGGAATGGGGAGTTGTGGAGAAGAAAGAATGACCTGATGTGGTGGGAGGGGGAAAGGAACTTGAATAAGGATATACAAGGATAGAAAGTGTGACTTCTTTGTTAATAATAATAATAATAATAATAAATGTATTCTAATATTTAGAAAAAAAAAGAAAATAGAAGCAAACTGGTACATCTCAATAAGATGTTCTCTAGCAACAACTCTGGTTCCTTAAGTGAGTTGATTGCTTTAGAGTTTGGAAATTGAAATTCCACCTAAAGAGAAAAAAAATTAGCAGTGATAAACAATAGAGCCCAGAAGAGATCTGGAGGAAGTAGAAAAAATGCTCCTGGGGCAGTGAACAGCCACAGGACCATGAACTCCAGCTCCTGAGCTATCAATTGTAAATGTTAATTTGATACATGTTTCTCCTTTTGAAGTACTTTATGGGGTTCTTAATGCCTTTTAATATGTATACTCATTTAATAAAAGCATATGGGATTGTCTGGCATTGCTAACAACTGTATCATATTAAGCATTTTGTTTCAATCCTACAATATAGATATTATATTTTACAAATGAGATAACTAAAATTCAGAAAAATTTTACACATTATTTAGGACCACAAATGTCAAGGAAAATCAAGCCCAGGAAAGGCTATACTTCCTTCTGTAGCAGCATCATTTTTAAGCCTCATATTTCCAGGAAATTGTAGGGGGAAAAATTCAGATTCAAATTTGTCAGAATATTAATTATCTCTGCGATGTTCTGTTATTTTTCTCTCTAAGTGTGATTAGAGCAGGCTATTTGGTTATGTAATTAAATTTAGACAAAAAAAATGAGAAATTTTGTCATTTATAAATATTATGCATTTCTGATAATTTTCTGTGTGAACTTAGATTGGGAAATCTTTATTTTTATCTTTCTAACTGAAGAAAGCATTAACAATGAAATAGATTTTTTTAGAATAGTGCTGTCTAGCTGGTGCAGTCTAGTTTCTTTGGCAATCTACCTAGGACCACCTGCTGCACAGCTGGCTGCCCTGTCACTCATTCATCTTACAAACAATTTAATGTTCTTCACACAGTGCTAAATTCTGCTGACTTAAATGAAAGTTGACCAACCTTCCATTTTTGAAGACTCACAAGTCCTTAGTAGAAGCTTGACTTAATTGACAAATCACATTTGGAATTTAGGTGTGATGTATACAGTAGTTGGATCCGATAGTAGGTGCAATGGTGGCACAGAAGTTATAATTATCTATTATCAAATGTACATTGAGTTGCCAAATTCAACAATGGTGATGGGTGCAAGCTTCCGGCTCTTGAATACTCCAGAATCTGGCCAGATATTTATGCAAATAAGAAAACAATTCAGTATGTTAAGTTTTCCTACTCTAATATAGAAATTAATTTAACTATAGTCAAAGAAAAAGAGAGGAGAAAATAAAGAGAAATGAAAAACTATAGTAGCGAGGGCTAAGACTGGAGGGATCATTGATCACTAAAGGCTATTGATAAGAGATATTTAATCAGGTCTTGAAAGTTTGAAAGAGCTGAGAAAAATGGGAATGAGTTCTGGACAGAATGAGAAGTTAAACTGGAAAACCTCAGAGGGACTTCTGTACAGTGGATCCTCCCTCTTGGACCCTGGGTTAGGCACAATCCCCACTCAAGCATCCATTTAGAGAGAGATCCTTTATTAAGTGGGGAAGAAAAGGTAAAGGGGCTGATTTCTGACTCAGGAAGAAAATAGCAGCAAATGACCTTGCAGGTATAATTATTAAAAAGAGAAAAGGGGAGGTCTGTGTTGAAACAGGCTAGGATGCATGATGCAGTAGTAGAAGTGAGAGGTGACCAGGGAGAAGGCAAAGGGGACAAAGGAAAGGTAGCAGGGGGATTTGTCACTCAGGGGCAAAAGACTACCTCTGTCTAGAGAGGAGACAGACAGGGCACATGGGCAAATGGCGATTTGTAAAGGTAAAGGGGGAAATCTCACATTAGGATGAGGTGTTTAATTTTAATTGGGCATGTTAACTAGGTGGACGAAAGGTGGCTTTTGATTGCTGGACTTTGGTAGTCAGCCTCAGGAGGAGAAAGTGTCCAGATAAGGGAATAGTCCTTGGACCCTAGCTTTAAGAATGTAATCTGTCTTTAGAAAGGAGGGGGAAATGGGAGCAAAGGGCAAGGCCTGCCAGGACCACAGTTTCCAGTGGACCAGTGTCCCTTCAGCAACAATTTCAGGCACAAAGAGCTTAAAGAATATTTATGTCACATCTAAAGAATATGTATACACCTGGACATATATTTTAAAAATAAAGGTAGTTCTTTAGAATGCAAGCGCATCACAAGCTTGCAGTCACATTTTTTAAAAAGCCTTCAAGATGGAAGCTATCTTTTTCTAAATAAAATAAGAATCACAGTGACGAATATCTGTGAAAGAAAGTGGCTGGCTTTTTAACAATAGAATTCCCCAGGTACCTGAACATTACATAGGACTTCCTTTAACAGTTTGACATATACACACCTACCAACACAATCTAAAGGAGTTAAATTGATGTCAATATAGAATAAAAATTTCATTTGAAGGTTTTGTCTATGTTCAATACATGCCTCCACCAATTCATCTTTATTAAGGTCCAAGAGTACAGAGTATAAATCAATAGGCTTTTGGAGTCACTGACAGCCATATTCAAATCCACTGCACAAATGACTCAGCATGTGACATCAAACAAATAAATGTCCTTCTTTGGCCATCAGATTGCTTGTCCACTAAGTGAAGGTATGAAAAACTAGATCAGAGGAGGTTTGAAATATGATACAAAATTTCAAACCTGTTTTGATATCAATATTTCATATTAACAGCCATTATTCTTCTACTGAAGTTTGAAAACAGTACATGAAGACAGGTGAATAGTTCAGGAGTGTGTGCAGGAGGCGCTTAGCTTAGTTTGATAAGTCTGTTCCCCTTAATGTTCTCAGTTATCTTGATGGGGCTATACCTGTCAGTGCTAAGAAGAACAATGTTGTTTTGTCTTTAATGAGAGGCCTCAATTATTTTGTGGAAAAATTATTAAATGCCTTCTGACATTTCCAATGCCTTAACTTTTGTCAATTTATAAAGTTTCCAATCAGAAAGTAGTAAGTAATAAACTAAGATACATGTATACCTATAATTATCATTTACTCATGGGAGAATAAAATTGATGAAAGCAGCATTCTCAGGAGAACTTCCTAAAACTGATCTGAAAGGAAAGCATAAATAAATTTGCATCTTGTCAGAAACACAGCAATGAGAAATGGCCACTGTATTCTTTGTGGTCCTAGGTCTGTGGTTTCTGGCACAGTGGTCAAACCACTCTCTGATGTGGTCAAACTAAACAAACCAATGTGGTGTCATTGATCTTAGTTTCATAGCTTAAACAAAGTAAATCATCACAATTCCTCCAATGAAGATAAAGCATTGTGAGTGCTTAATCCTACATTATTTAACCTACGTGGGGAAGGCTTCATCAATTATTTGCATATTATATGAGTGATAAGGAAGAGGTAAATGCCTTCTGTCTTCAACCCTCTTATGGACTGCAATTAGTGGGGTGAAAAATGAACAGAATATTATGTTTCCTCGTACTTATAGCTGAAGATTTCATAATACCATTTTCTTGAAGCTACCTATATGTAAAGAGGCCAAGAAGATATAACAGCCTGTCTATACCCTGGAAGAGCATAGGACAGTGTAATAAAGCACAGGCAATTTAGAAGACATTGAATCACTTTAATTTTACGTATGAACCTCTTCTTTCTCTCTTGTCCTCATTACATAGTTATTTTGCCATTGCTGAAGTCACATATTGTATTGTTTTGCCCAGTTCTCACAGCAGTCCTCAAAATCTAGGCAGATGGGTATTACCATCTTCCCTCTGAAAGCCTTTAGTGCTTTTGCATCAAAGTTGTCAGTAGTGAGTTCTGGAGACAGTTTAATCCTCTAGTGACTGTGTCTTCTCTGTAAAGTTAACACTTTCCTGTTTCCACATTCTGGTTATTAGGTTTGCATTTTCTATTCTGTCCATGGAGTTCCTTTCAAACAGTCTGCATATCTTATTCTATCTCTGTCTCCTTAACTAACAATAGATTAAAGTCCATGTCCCTAAACCTCATAATAATGTTGTACCAAATGTATTGATACCCCTGAAGTATTCAGTACAGTGCCTAGCACTGTGATCACAAAGCTGAGTATTTGGAGAGTCTTCTAAAAAAACAAATGACTTCCTTTATAACATCATCATTTAGACCCATTTATCTTAAATAAAGTTCATGCTCAATAATGCATATTGAATTCAGAACCAAGTGAAAGGCTCTAGTTGCATAGTGTGAATAATTTCTCTTCATTTACTTGTTAAGAAAAAGAATCTTTCCCCCATGTGAATCTGATTTGTGTGCATCAGAGACTTGATCCCATATTTTTCTTTCTGTAATAAAAACATTTTAATTAGTTAAATCATACAGTAGCTCACTTGGGAAGTACTTATAAGCTTGTATTATTTAAAAATAGGAAGCAGTAGTTTGGGGAAGAAAAATAGGAAGAAACATTTGTGGAAGAACATGCATATGATTTTGCAAAGAAGCTTAAGAAAAATAATACAAGCTGAGACACAAGAAAATCCCAGCATGTCTTAAAGGAGAAGAAAATCTAGGATATGTGGATAAAGAAAAAAGACAGCATGGCTTAGGAAGTGTCTGCCAAAGCTCTGCTTCAGAAAATCAAAAAGCCTTTAAACATTAAGAAGAAAAACCAACTACTAAAAAAAAAAAAAAAAAAAAAAAACCTGCTTCTCAGGAATCTGACTGAACATCTAGAAGTATTTTGGCCACCATTCTGCCAGTTAAAAAAGATTTTAAAAAATTACAAGCAAAATTCTTAAAGTTAATATGGTAAGTGCAAAATTCAGCATCTAGATTAAAGTGAAGAGTTTGGTATTTGATTTTAGTGAAATTCTAAAATAGCTGTAAGCATTGTATAGGTTTGGTCCTGTGAAGTTGCTGCACTTGTCTTTTATGGGTCATTGTATTTATCCATGAGTATTTCTGTAATGGTTTCCATGGATTCAGATGTTTATTATGGCTAACATTATTGTATCCATTTTATGTGTGGAGCCATAAACAAGTAAAGTAAAATGCTCCTATAATGTGGAAGTACTTGCTTTGAAGCTGAAAATTAAACACATGTCTTCTTATTCCTCATTTCATCCCTTCTCTGGTAGTGTAATAAACCAATCATTTATCCTATGCAACTGTTCATTTTATTCAAGGCCTTATCCTTTGACCTCCCTGTGCTGCAGTCACAAAGAAATGGCTTCTGTCCTTACATTGCTCAGCCTACCCTATGACACAGTCTAGCAAATAGTGAGACCTATGATCTCATGGGAGGAACTTGTCACTCAGCCTTAGAGAATCAGAAAAGCCATCCTGTGAGAGGACCTATGAAATGGAAGAATAATGAGGAGCTAGCTGTGATTCTCATTAGGGGAAAGTAGAGAGGAAGAGGAATGTTTCAGCTGCACTTATTAGTTCATTCCACATGCTGTCTTTTTCCAATCTTATTCTTTTACAACCAGAAAAACATGACCAGAAGTCATATTTTTCAAAGTTGCTTCCTGCAAATGAGATATGTAATAAACCTTTCCATCAGTCTTCTGCAGTGCTATTACATTATTACTTATGTTTTAATTATGAAGTAAATCTTAGTATAACATTCCATATCTCCACATGAAATATAACTAGTAAAGAACAACAACAAGAAATCTTTGAATTTTCAACTCTTCAAAGGAGGTTTTTTTTTTTTTTAAATAAACTCTCATTTTTCTCCATGTATCACCTTGTTCAAACTCCCTTCTCCCTCCTGCCCCTCCCAGTCACTCTCTCTGCTTCCCATCTCTTTATCTCCTCCCCAGCAAGGCAGGAGGTCCCACTCTCCCAAAGTTAGTTGGGTTTTTTTTTGTTGGTTTTTTTTTTTTTTTGCTTTTTTTTTTAAGGAATCTAAAACAAAAGGTGTGCAGTAAACTATGATAGGAATGATATTCCTCAAAGATTAGTGGGTGGCTCTGAAGCCACTCTGTACCAACATGGGGAATGTGTCACAATTATTCCTTGTTCCCTTGTGTTGTGAGTATTCTATGCTAGAAAATTTTAGGAACACAAAAATAAAAATTTTCTGCCCTGTATCTCTGACACCCTCAGGATACACATACCACAGTGAAACCAGACAGAAGAGATTGAAACAATAACACATTTTTAAAAAGGGCATTTAAAAAGAGTTTATGCCAGAGTAACAACCATCAAGCAAGGATGTCACCACTAGAAATGCTTTTCCCAGTGCAGACATTCCCAATTTATTTTAATATTTTTGCTCTTACTGAGTAGCCTCAGGACCTCCTTCTGTGGATCAGATAACAAAGTTGAGTTTCCCAATGGATTTAAACAAGTAAATAAGTAAAGTGAATAAATTATTAACATCAAGGTTTTTATCTCAGTTTCAGTATGTCAGTATATCTTAGTTGGCCACATATGACACCCACCTCCACCAAGAACTAGAGCCTGGCTTATTTATTATGAAAATCACATACTACTACTCAAAAACAGTGTCAGGTACCTCTACCTGTCACTCCGACATAAAGAGGATAAACCTTCTGATTGGAGTGGTTACTAATAAAATCATCCCTGACATTTCAGAAACAGATTAAAATTATACTTTGGGCATGCTTTTTAGATTATATTCATTTGTACATGCATTATTATTTGTGGCAGGAACATATGCCACATTCCTCATGTGGAAGTCAGAGGACAGCTTGTGAAAATTGACTCTCTCCTTCTGCACTATGAGACCTGAAAATTGACCTCAGTTTTTCAGACTTTGCATCAATTTCTCCTAGCCTCTAAGTCTTCTTGCCAGTCTCTTGGCATGTTTTGTTTTCTGCTAAAATAATAGTTAAATTGTGGAGGTAGTGTGTTTTTCCTAAAGAAGACTTGGGGTCCTGGAGATTGTTTAATATTTTACAGTGTTGCAATAAACAGACTTCATGGGAAGAATGGATAATTGTATAAGTAGATGGTATTTGTTATTGATTCACTTCTGGAATAAAAACATGGCTCAGTGAGAAGGAACACTTGTCATGTAAGCATGAGAACTTGAGTTCTAATACCCAGCACTAGGTAATGTAATAGCTAGTAATAATAAACTTGGAATGACTTCATATGCCTTAACCCCAGCATTGAGACGGTAGATAAGATAAATGGACGTGGGAGATGACTTACCCACCAGCCAAAATAAAAGGGCAAGATTTCAGCTCAGTGATGGACCTTGTCTCATGAGAATAAGGCAGAGAGGAGGGAGGAGTGGGAGAAAACACTGTAAGTCTTTTGAGCTTCACATACATGTGCAAAAATGCGGATACTCCTGCATTTATGAATGCATACACTACAAACACATACATCATAATACACACAAAGAGAGGAGAAAGGAAAGAGAAGGGGGAAATAATTATGTTTGCTGCATCTTTCTGTATTAACAAAAGAAATAAATAATCCAGATTCAGTGAAATTTTTCAAGTTATATTAATCAAAGATAAAACATCGATAAAATGGGTAGGTAAAAGCAGGACAATTTCTAATATAACACATTTGTTACAAAGCCTGTTGACTGCTTACCTAGTTTTGTCATTTCTAGGGGTCATCATTCACCAATAAACAGATTTCAGACCTCCATCTATAATAGTACATAATAGCTGCATAACTTTTACTTTCTAGATGTAGGGATAAATGAGCTGCTCCACTCATCACCATGATAACTGCATACTTTTAAGGTAAATATTAACTTCTGAGTTGCTATACCAACCATAGATGTGATTCTCATTATACTAAGATGTCATTTATGGACAAGAAACAAGCCTTATAATTAATATCAGGTGTTGGCAACCAGATAAAGAAGACAAATTTAACTCATTCCTGTATATATAAATAGAATGAAATTATAATATATATTATAGAAAAATAAGGTACTTAAATTTAGTAGACTATTTACTGTAAATAGTTTATAATAGTAAGCTTTTTCAATTTATCTGAGCCATAAAAATGTTAACATTTTATCTGAAGCTAACTGAGTATAAACATAGGAAGACAGCGTATGTCTTGACTTCAGAAACAACTCCAAGTATCCCTAAGAATTCAGACAACACCCTAGGAGGTTAAAAAGAACAGAAAGTAGATAACAAATGGTATCCTGGTAGAAGAGA
>PVIH01023176.1:8067-25530 GCA_004025045.1 Sigmodon hispidus
AGAGAGAGAGAGAGAGAGAGAGAGAGAGAGAGAGAGAGAGAGAGAGAGAGAGAGAGAACGCTGCACATGCAGATATGCACCAGTGTGCATGCAAAGGTCAGGAGAGAGAATGCCAGTTATGTTATGTAAGTGTTCAAATCCTAACTCTAACCCTGGTATCCATGATTGTATAGGAAGTGTTCTTAACTGCTGAGACATCTCTTCTGCTCAAGTTCCCTATTACTTTTTTAAGGGCAGGGTCTAGATGTAATCATTTTTGTGTTTCCTTGTTCCACTAAAACACTATGATTAGTTTGGTACATGCAGAATGTTGACTGGAAGTGCATGAATGAATCTAAACAGTGGACATACTGTTCTCATTCACTTTTATTTTATACATAATGGAGTTAACAGACATTGATGTTAAACAAAGTTTAAAAAGTAAATAAAATGAGTAGTTAGCCTTTGTGGAAAGGAAGGTGGTTTTCAATACCTGGTAATGTTTCACATAACCTTCAGTAGGACCATCTGGAATAGATACAAATACAACCTCCATTTTTTCCACATTGAAAATACAAAGTAAAAAAAAAATTAGTCATATTGTGGTGCGTACATATCATCTCAACACTGTGGAGACTGAGGAAGAGAAATCATGAGTTTGAAACTGTGTCAAGAAATTATGTCTTATGGCAGCAAAGAAAACTGAAGTGTATAATTTACAATTTGTGTTTTGTTCAAACCTTCTAGGTAAGGTGACCATTCTCAAGATATATGAATAAACTCAGACAGGAAGCAAAAAAAAAAAAAAAACAACAACATAGATTTACCCAGCTTGCTGCATCCAACTGGAGGCTTTCTTCTGCTGACTTTCAAATCACTTGTCACTACAACCCCAGATACCCACTGCCTTCCCATCCCAGCACGTGTTCTTCCATACACCACTCACCATGCCCACATATCCCTTTCTGTGTATACTTTGACTGCAAAATAAAACAAAAAACAAAGAAAGAAGAAACCCAAACCATAAATAAACAAACCTCTCCCCCAAATAATGTTCTTAATAATTCTGCACTGATACATTCCGCCCTCATGCCAGGAATGAATGCATCTCTTCCCATATCACATTCCTTCTAGCTTTCTCTAACACTGCATTCTGTTACCATCCCCAGCTACATGATCCATGGCTATTTTCTACCTCTTTTCATTCTGTATCCTTTCTCCTTTTATTACCCTTTCTTTTTCATTCCATTTCCTTCTTGTTCTTCTCCATCCTCCATTCCTTCATTCTTTTTTCTAATCCCTATATTTTATCACTATGCAGGAACTCTTTACTTAAAATTATAGAATATTTTATCACTGTTTCAACTAAGTAGCCTTTCCTAAAGAAATGCCACTCCTCACAGGCATCAGGACCTCCACATTCCAACTCTAATGACTGTTCCTTTTTGTTATCTCACAGTAGCAACCAAATGAGTCTATACTGTTCAATTCCACCCATCTCTCTTGGCTACTATCAATTGGGATCTATTCAGTGCCATCCCTGTCCCCCTCCCCCGTGACTTTTCTTGGCTTATTACTCCTAAGACCTCTACATGATAGAGCTCCTTTAGATCCAGCTCAGAATCTATATTTTCTATCAATATTTATGCTATAATTATCCAACAAACTTACAGCCAGTCTCACCACCATTGTCTGTGGGCTTCTCATCCAGCCCACGGTATTCCACACCCTCATGTATATAGATCCTTGGCAATTGTTTGCTGAGGGAGAACAGCTTTCTGAATCTTTTGGATGGCATGTAGACAATTTATCTGCTAACCTGAGCATGTAGTTTATAGATAGGCAGCCTCACTCCAGCCTGAAAGCTCATTAAAACACAGACCCATAGGTATCTAGTTAAATCTGAAATGATGGGTTCTTGAGGTAGGGCTCAATCATAAATATGGATAGTTTGGTGATGCATCTTGGGAATTAGTGGCATATTTTATGGCATATATTAGAGGATCATCAGTGAGAGTTTGTAAGTCACCTTCTACTCCAATTGTCTGTTGAAAAATTGTTAGGATGGCATAATCTTGAATAACTATTCTAGTGGGTTTGGCTAATAACCACAAAACAAATGGGTCATCTAAAACACTGGACTGGTAACAAGAATATGTTTTTAAAAATTGTATTGGATTCTTATGAAAATGTCATATATAGTAGCAACAACAAAACAATCTATACAAAATACCTATAAGCAATTTTCAGTGAATTCAAGGGTAACATTGTGTTTCCTTAGAAATCTTCGAATATAAAAGCATTAATACATATCTGCATGTCTTTATAATATATGTGTGTATATGTATGCCCTTAATCTATTTTTTAAAAAAATATAACTAGATTATATATTCTCTTTGTCTTGGTTATTTTTGACACAAGCTAGAGGACAGTGAGTACAGGGAACTTCAGTGGAGAAAATGCTCCTCAGATTGGTCTGTGGGCAAATTATAGGGCATTTTCTCAAATAATGATTGATGTGTACTGTGCTGCCTGTGAACAGATGTTCATGGGATGTATGAAAAAGAGGACTGAACAAGCTTCGAGTGAGAAAGCAGTGGGATGCATTGTTCCATGGCTTTTTGCTTTAGTTCCTCCCTTAAGATTCCTGTCCAGAGGAACCTTATGTTTTGGCTTTCTCTAGGGTTTTCTCACAGAAATAGAAACCTTAACTTAAGACAGTCTTCAGTCAATTTTTCTTGAAAACTGTTGCATAAAAATATTGATTTATTTATATCTTATGTGCTTGAGTTTTTGCAACCATGTATAAATGCACACATGTGCTCAATGCCCACAGATATATGAAAAGGCTATTGGATGCCCTGGAACTGGAATTACATATAGGTAGTGGGAACTGAACTAGATCCTCTACAGGAGCAATAATTGTTCCCATTCACTGAGACATCTCTTCAGCCCCTGAAACTGCTGCTTTGATATATTTAGAGGCTCCTTGTTCTCATTGTCATGTTTTTGAATAGAGCTATCTTATTCATTCTACCTATTGCATTTGCTTCCAAGATTTGCTATTGAAAGCAAGCCAACAGGGAGACATGCGTACTCTTGAACTCGTGTGTGAATGTTTCTGTGTGGTGATGTCTGCAAACAGCACCTGCCACAGAGCTTGCCTTACTCTCCTGACCTGACACTTCCAGGGACCCCTCTAAGGCAGCCCAGCTTAGATTCCTCACAGGGAATCACATTTTCAGCAACATTAGAACATATGATGATGATGGACATCATCTGAAGCATGTCAACTTTTTGACTCTAGCAGATAAAAAAGCGCCACATGTGCAGATGAAGAAAAGGGTTTTGAGAAGTTAGGGAAAGGTAAGCTTTTAATGATTAAATCTCTTTTTCATTTTTCCATTCACATTGGCTGCTTTATTTATTTATTTTTTTGACAACATTCACTTTTTCTTCAACTATGGCCTGGATAATTTTGTACAGTATTCAACACAGAGTGAAAAACTTACACCTTTCAAAGAAGGGAGGCCTGATATCTGGATGGAGAAAGTCTTGTAACTTAGAAAGTTCAAGACACATGAAGATAATATCTTGAGTTCTTTGTTCCATTTTTTATGTTGGCCTGCACAATGCAGGACTTGGGATTTCTTCCATTCGATTGCTAATGTATCAGTAAGCCAGTGCTCTTTATCTGTCCTGTCTTTCATCTCCAGTCCGAATACTTCTAATTCTAATTGGCTTCTTTATTTTTTAAACAAACCTATAATAATATACGAATTTTTTTCTCCCTGAAGTAATCTAAACTTAAGATGTTTCTAAGAGTTACATTTTCTCAGGTTTTCTTGTAACACATATTGTGGCCTGGTGTTTTCTGTTCACAGATTTGTCACTTAACACTTTTGGAGGGGTGGGTGAGTTTTCTTTGAGGTAACCTCACAGTGCACAGCAGAACACACACACACACACACACACACACACACACACACACACACACACACACTGCTGCTAAGACTGTGTGAGAAACCCTGCAGGAATGTTATGGGCATGTTTTTCTTTGCTCCTAAGAAGATGGAAGACTCTCTGAGAAGGATTTTATTTTCATTGTAGTGGGCTGTCAGCATGGCCATTTATCATCGCCTGCATTAATAAGGAAAGAACAGAAGAAAGACGGCTGGCTGCCAAACAGCTTGGGGATGTCCCCACTGCACAGATCAATCAGCTGTGCACACTGGCTATTGTCTGCTCATCAATTCATTTTCATTGAGTTTCAGGACAGATCACACCAGGCTTTTTTCAGAAACATGATCCTAAACTGACCACCTCTCCTTGCTTTTCAGTCCAGTCTTTTAAAGCCCATGGGAGCCTCATTACAGTGGCATATTGTGTTTAGATTAAGCCACTTCCCTGGAAATCAACTTGTGGCAGACCACTGCTCTTTTCCATTGCCCGAGTGCACAGCACTCTTAAGGACCTTTCAAAACCAATAGGCAGAAGAGATTGTCATTGGGCTCATAGTCATGCATAGGGAGACTCCTGTGCACTGGTGATAACATAATAAATTAAACAAAGCAAAACAAAAAGTGCTGTTAGAACTATAGCAAGACAAGCAGGTCTCAGAGGAAAGCTACAGCATTCTTTTCTATTTGGCTGGTGTAGTGGACATTTGTTTTCTTTTACTGAGAATTCACCCCTCTCCAACCAGAAGAACTTCGAGGTTTCTGTTGTCATTGCTGTTTTGAAGCAAACAACTTCTGTGCAACTTCCAGAGGTTGTGATTCTGGTTTAGCTTCATGCCCATTTGCAGGGTTGCAGCAGTTAATGATGGTTTGGCACAACTCAGCATCTCATTTTTTTATGCCCTGAAGACTGATTCATAACAACTCAATGACCCAATAGGAGGTTATTAGAATTTCTAGAATTCTTGGGGTTTTGTGAGTTAAAAGCTTAAATTGGCAAGGTTACAAAAAGCGTCTTCCTAAATTAAGTAAATTAATAAAAATTTCAAAAATAATAAAATGCAATTTGAATTATATTTTGTTATAATGGTCCATTCCTGCACTTAGATCCCCCAAGTACCAAATATTGCATATCAAGCATCAAACTGAGGCTTCACATTATTTATTTAAGTTTATTCTGTGTCTCTTTGTCTCGAATTCTGCCTCTATTTCTGCATCTACCTCCATTTCCATCTCTCTAGAATCAATGAGTTTTAAAACCATAACAACAACAGCAAAATGACTTATGCCTCACCTTACTAGACATCTCCATTTTAGTTGTGTTGCATGCTTTGAAAAGTTAGGAATATGGATAGCACTTATCACAATTGTTGATAGGATAATTCGGGTTAGAACACTTGCACTTGGCGAGAAGAAAAATAAAAGCACCAGTATGACAACAGAAAGATAGAAGTACTGGTTAAGCCCTAGAAAGTGGGATTCAGGAGATGTAGTATTTGGGATTTGTCCTTCTGGAGGAGTAAGACTGTAAGGCTGAGCTGAAGAGATGATGGAAATCATGGCAGCACATGGAAGGGAAGTCATTTCTCACTGAGGGTGTGGTTGACAATACTCCAGTAGATGACACCACACCCATGCACATACAGGCAACACTAATCAGATGTAATTGCATATTTTAAAAGAGAGGGACATGCTATTGGCAGGAGGAATGTTTTGATATGGTGCAGAGGGAGTTGAAGAGGTAAAATTGGGGCGAAGATACAGTAATACAGTGTATACTTTTATGAAATTATCAAATAAAAATAAAATGAAAACTGAAATACAAATGATATTCACAATATGTCAAGGTTAAAAAAACATGTTTTGAAATGAAAGACATTTTAGGTGAACAAAAACTTATATAATTTGTTGTAGATATATTGTTGGTAGTTAATTACACAAGAGTCCTTTTCTGACAGAAGAGTACCACATGAGAGAGACAGGATGAAACCTAAAAAGCCCTTGAAAGCTGGTGAGATGGTTCTGTGCAATAAACCACTTTCCAAACAAAACTGATCTCTAGAACCCATGTCAGAAAGGATGGCAGTATACTGGACACCTGTAAGCCAGCACCCCTGTGTGAGATGAGAGGCAGAAGGAGGAAAATTGACAGGAACATCATGAGCCAGCTAGCAAGGGCTATTCAGCATGATTGCAAGAGAGATCCAGCCTCAGCAAGGTAGAAGAAAAACCACTTCCAGGCAATGTTCTTTGACCACTGTAAATGTATAGTGGTTGAATACACTTATACATATGCACACTGATTGTGATAGATATTCTTGTGTTAACTTAAAAACACCAGGAGTTAACTAAAAGCCAAAAATGAAAGGGCACATCTGTGAAGAATATTTGCTTAATTTGAACTGGGAAAATCTATTTATAATTTGAGTCTTTGAGGTAGGAAGACACTCCTTTAATCTGAATTCTTTGATTTTGAAAAACCCACTTCTAATCTGGACCACGTCATCTGCTTGCTGGAAGCTTATAGAAGGACATGGGAAAAGGAAGCTTTTGATCTTTGCCTGCTTCACCTTGTTAGCCTTGTTAGCAAGTCCAGTTCTTCACAGGCATTAGAGCCTACTTCTTTGGGATTTCTGCATATGCTGAAAACCAACTGAGACATCCAGCCTTGTGGAATGACAGCTGCAGACTTCCTAGAATTTCTTTTCATAGGCAGGCATTGTGGGTTAACTGGACCACAGCCTGTAAGTCATTCTAATAAATCCACTTGATATATATCTTTATATATATACATAAAATCTTCTGTAAGTTCTCTAGCAGAGAATCCCAATTCACTGATAGTTAATAATAATGATGATGATGATAAATTTAAAATGAAAAGCTATTGAAAACATGGACAAATACAAATAATTATTGACTACTTAAATCCTGCTTATGTGAGTTAAAACATATGATAAAAAAGTAAATGACCAAAGAAAGCATATCAAGAGTAGTGACAGATGTAAAATTACTTCAAAGTGCATGAGTTATTAAGAGCAAAGTCAAAGTAGAAAACCACAAAACATTACTGAGAAAAAGGAAAATCTTCCCTTTTCACACAGATACAGAGAAAGACACAGTCCCCACAGATTGTAACAACCAATTTTGTAAAAATGTTAATTATTCTCCAATTGATCCCCAGACTTTTCTGCAATCCTAATTAATATATCAAATATTTTTATTATGGAACTTAACTTTATTTAAAAATGAATACAGAAATATAAAGAGCCAACATGAACCAATACAATCCTGAGAAAGTCTAATACTGTTTACAAACCCACAAGGTAAAAATACTGGTGTAAGGATAGACACACAGAATAATAGGACCAAAGACATAGCTCAGAAATATACCATTATATCTAAAAGGGCATGACTTATGATAAAATCAGCATTTCTGAATTGTGATATAACCTTTGCAAATTGTAGTGTTTCACCTAAAAGAATATGGAAGATAAACAAAATTTAACCCCTGGGCTCACACATAAACCAACATGCTAGGTTCTGATAGAAACATGAAAGGGAATGCAATCATGGTGTTAGAAGATAATTTAGTAAATATCTTCATGATTATACAAAGAAGATCATTTTAAAACAAGAACATAAAACATTAACCCTAAAAGAAAAACATTGATATGATAAATTCTACAACATTAAATTATGAATTTGTATTCTTCCAACATAACAATTCAGAATATTTTAACCCCACAGAGCAGGGGAGGATATTTGTAAGACAGTCAGCAGTAAAAAGAGTCATTTAGGTAAGGCTGCCATTTATAAAGTAAGGGCTGGAGAGATGGCTCAGCTATGCAGATCATTTACTGCTGCTGCAGAGGACTGGTGTATACTTCACAACATACACACTAGGCTGTTCACAATTGCATATAACTCCAGCCCCAAGGGATAGGACATCCTCTTTGCGACTCCTTGTGTACTTGCATGCAAATGCACACCACACACACACACACACATACACACAAACTAAAAAGATTCCTAAAAATAGAAAACTACCAATCATAAGATAAATCAGTAAAAGTAATAGACAAGATACTTTAGCAGGCAATTGATCGAGTAGGGTAACCACGTCTGAACATAGGAAATGGTATTTATAATACATATAATATTAATTAAGACCACAATGAGCTACTTTTACAACTTACCAGAGAAGCTACAATTTAGTTAAAGAATATCCACAGGGCTGCAGAGATAGCTCACCAAGGAAGAACACATAATGTTCTGGCGGATGACCTGCGTTCAGTTCTAAGCACTCATGTATGGTAGCTCACAGTGACATTTAGCTCTAAGTCCAGAGGATCCAGTGCCCTCTTCTGTCCTTCTCGGGCTTCTTTACTCACAACTTCACATACACTTACAGAAACACACAAAATTAAAAATTAAAAAATGAGTCTTAAGGAAGGAATACCAACAGAAATATATTAATAGAAAAATCCACACTGCAGGTAGAATATATACATTGCAATTAACTGCAGAAATATCTAGGTGATAAAGAACTAAGTTGAATTTTGCATAACCACAGGTTCAGCTATTTTACTTCTAAGCACATAGCAGAAATACAACTATATGTTTACCAACAGAAACTTAAAAATATTACAGAGCACATTTTTATAATAGCAATTCAAGTAAGCAGTCACATTATGACAGATAAATAATGAGATGTATTTGGAGAGTCAACATATAGCACTAAAAGGGAACATAATAATTTCAGTCACAGCAACAGGAACAAAATCTTAAAAAAATGATCAAAAGACTTCCAGGCAAAATTCTATATATCATGGGATCACATTTATATAACGTTCTCAAGAAACTAAAGACCAAAACCCTCAATAATCCAATTAAAAATGGGGTTCAGAACTAAAAAGTGAATTCTCAGAAGATTTACAAATGGCTGAAAGGCATATGAAAAAGTGTTCAACATCTTTAGTCATCAGAGAAATGCAAATCAAAACAACTTTGTGATACCATCTTACACCTGTCAGAATGGCTAAGATCAAAAAAACAGATGACAGCCTATGCTGGAGGGGATGCAGAGCAAGGGGAACACTCCTCCATTGCTGATGAGAGTGTAAACCTGTACAGACACTTTGGAAAGCAGTATGGTAGTTCTCAGAAAACTGGAAAGCAATCTCCCCAATGATCCAGTAAACTCCATTTCTTTTTAAGAGAAATATCCTGGTTTCCTGTCTGTTGCTGACTATTGTGACAAATACACTGACCAAAAGCAATGTAGGGGAATAAAGGGCTTATTTCAGCTTTAATTACATGCCCCAGTCAGTCACTGAAGCTGATGACGCAGGAACCCTAAAGGCAGGCCTCCTTGCTATTTCACACAACATTATACCTAACTAAGAAATTCACTTAATAGCCAAAGTGTACAGCACAGACTATAAGCCATCTAGAAAGCTAGCTTATACTCAGCTAGCTATGTTATATAGTTCAAGACCTATGGGATGTTACTGCCTGTGCTGGTATAGGCAGTTCTATAGCAATTAAGAAAATAAAAAGAATCAAGACAATTCAAAACATAGGTGCTCAAAGGCCAATAGGATCTAGGCAATATATCCCAATTTAGAGTCCCTTCCTAGATAGTTACAGTCAAGTTGACAGCTAATCCTAACCAGAACAGAAAGGTACAGCACCAAATACTAAAAAGTATTTCCCTTTCATTATTGGTTATATTATTGTCAGAGGAACACCTCCCACCCTGGTACACATTCACACACACACATAAACACACACACACATGCACACACGCACACACACACAAAGTTTGTAACAGATTTATAAAATCTAGAAATAAAATAAATGTCAGTTTTTCCTTTTTAAATATTAACCTTTACTTTCTTCTTTTATAAAAATTGAAAATAGATTTTTATGCAGTATATATTGATTATGTGTAATTCTCAACCAACTCTTTCCATATCCTTTCCACTTTCCACCCATGCAAATCTATACTCTTCCTTGCTCTGATTAGAATACAGATATCTAAAAAAAATCTTGTGCTTTTTCTTTGTCTTCTTCTTCTGTTTGTTTTGTTTTATCTTTGTTTTTTATTTTCTTATTTCTTTTCTTTTTAAACAAAGAAATCAGGACTAGGCTTTAGAAATTAAATATAAAAAGGATAAATTTGATTTGGTTTTTTAAATAAACATCTTTTGTACCTTTCTTCTGGCTGAAGCTTCTTATTAATGTGTAAGAAAATCAAAGCTAGAACTAGAAATCTAAAGATTCATTAAATATTGATGGAGTTTCTACTGAGTGCTAGGTATTGTGCAGGAGGCTAAAGACAAGTATGATCATCCATAACAAAGTCCCTGCCCTTATGGGACTCAGAGGCCAATCACTTCTCAACTAGGAGCTGGGGTGCAGTACTAAATTATACAAGGCTCCTTTCTCATTTCCAAGTGGCAAGTACAAATTTTGTTCCATTAGCAGGGATGTGAGATGAGAAAAGAAAATATATTTTGAGAGGAGCTGGATAGAAGGACATTTTGTAAAAACAGGTCTTTTAATAGTCAGGTGCTATTAGAACTCTACTCCTTGTGAAATATTTATCTAAATACTGTTCAGCATTAAAATGTGCATTTGGATAAGTTGGGGCTAAGATTTCGTAGCTAACTTTCAAAAGCAAAGAACTTCTGGTATTCTAATGAAATGTATTTATATTTAAAAGTGGTTTCAAAATTCTGTAAGTCACAGTCCAGTATTTCCCTTTTCAAAGTTATAATACATATAATTATTGAGTATATGTTAGTATACCTGTTAGTACAGCAGGCAGATGTATAATTATAATTAATAATGAATAATTTAATGTTTATATTTTAATTAAAATAATCAGAGGGGTTTGAGAAATAGTATGGCAGTTAAGAGTCTTTGATGTCAACTTCCTAATAGAGACTATGAAAGCTAAAAAGTTTTGGACAGATGCTATACAGACACTAAGAGACCACAGATGCCTGTTCAGACTATAATACCAAGCAAAACGATCAAACACTATAGACAAAGTAAACAAGATATTCCATGACAAAACCAGACTGAAACAATATCTATCTACAAATTCAGTCCTACAAAAAGCACTACTAAGAAAATTTCAACCCCAGGAAGTTAGATGTACCCAGAAAACACAAGCAATATACAAACACACAGCAGGAAATTCCAAAGAAGAGAAGCACACAGACACAGACACACACAAACACACAATAACCGAAAAGTAACAAGAATGAACAATCACTGGTCATAGTGGTCATTAATATTCCTTAATATCAAGGGACTCAATTCCCCTATAAAAAGACATGGGCTAACAGAATGGATATAAAAACAGAATCTATCTTTCTGTTGAATACAAAAAACACACCTCAACTACAAAGACAGCTATAACCCTGGAGTAAAGAATTTAAAAAATTTAAGAATCAAGCCAGTGTAGCTATTTTAATATTTAACAAAATAGACTTCAAGCTAAAATCAATCCAAAGAGATCTGGAAGGTCATTACATACTCATCTCAGGAAAAAATCATCAGGATGAAATCTCAATCTTACACATTTATGTCCCAAGTACAAGGGCACCTACATATGTAAAATAAACATTATTAAAACATAAATTGCACACCAAACCCTAAACACTAATATTGGGAGGACCTAACATCCTACTATCTCCAAAAGACAGCTCTATTAGACAGAAACTTAACAGAGTAATAAGGGATCTAACAGATGTTATTACTGATATATATATCAAAACTGACCACATACTCCGTCATAAATATGAATAGATATAAAAAATAAAAATAATTCCTTGCATTCTGGCAGACCACCATGGCCTGAAGTTAGAATTCAACAACTCAAACTACAGAAAGCCTACAAACTCATAGAAGTTGAATAACTTACAATTGAACCACTTTTGGGTCAAGGAATAATAAAGAAAGGAATTAAAAAGTTTCTAGAGTTTAATAAAAATAAATCCACAATATATTTAATCTTATGAGACACAATGACAGCAGTACTAAGTACTAAGTGCCTACATAAGAAAAGTGGAGAAATCATACACAAATGACATAAAAGCACACCTCAAAACTCTATAACAAAAAGAAGTAAACTCAGCCAGAAGAAATGAACAAGAAATAATCAAACGCAGGGCTAAAATCAATAAAATTGAAACAAAGAGAAGAATACAAAGATTTGAAAAAAAAAGTTTGTTATTTGAGAAAATCAACAAGAAAGACAAACCCTTCTCCAAAATAACCAAAAGTCAAAGAGCAAATATCCAAATTGACAAAAATCAGAAATGAAAAGGAAGACAAAACAACAGATATAGAGGAAATGCAGAGAATAATTAGGTCATAATTCAAAAACCTGTACTCAACAAAATTGGAAAACCTAAAAGAATTGGACAGTTTTCTGGTTATCTACCACTTATCAAAATTAAATCAAGACTAGATAAATAGACTTATAACAACTAAGTAAACAAGATGTTATACAAGTCTCCCAACCAAAAAAATGCCAAATGGTTTCAGAACAGAATTCTACCAGAATTTCAAAGAACTAATACAAATACTCCTCAAATTGTTCCACATAATAGAAACAGAAGGAAAATTGCCAAACTCTTTTTACGAAACTGAAGTCACACTGATACCCAAACCACACAAAGATGTAACAAAGAAAGAGAATTATAAACCAATCTTCCTCATGAACATTGATGTAAAAATACCCAATAAAAGACTGGCAAACCAAATCCAAGAACATATAAAAAAATCATCTACTATGATCAGTTAGGCTTCATCCCAAAATGCAGGGATGGTTCAACATATGAAAATTTGTCAGTGTTATCCACCATATAAACAACCTTAATATTAGGTGTCTGTGTGGTTATTTTGGAGTGGCTGGTAAGAAAGAAAAGTCTGCCTACAAATCCCCACACAGAGACAGACAGTAAGGGATTGAAGAATCCAGCTGCTCCTTACCATCTGGCAATGCTACATGAGGAGGGACTAGAGCATACTGACTGTATAGACTGTGTCTTCATTTGTGTAACTACAGGAAAGCCCTCATTTAGGTGTGGCCATTGCAGGAGGACTCCCTACACCCATGTAAATTACCCCTCACCTAGGCCCTGTAAGGAAGCTCAATACATTTATGAGTTCTTTAGCATGAACTGTGGCAGAGTCATGCTTCAGTTTGTTGTTGGGACCTTGGTGGTATGTGTGTAGTGGTAGACTTTGCTTTACACATCCTGGAAATAACCTTTTAGCAACAACAAAGGATATCTGAAGAGGAAAGATGTCAAACTGAGCATGCTCAAGAATGTGCTTACTTCTATATGCAATAAGGAGTTTGTTCTGCATCAATACAATAGGTTCCTAGAGTACAGAACACTTGCTTTGTCACTTTGGGCAGATGATGGATAGAAACTGTACTCAAGGCTTTTCTCACTTGTAGCAACCAATAAAACTCTCTTCAGTGTTTGGATTTCCTGGTTTTCTTACTGGCTTTACACTTATCACAGGGACAGCCCTGTGGTGGTTTGAACAAAAATGGCCCCATAGTCTCAGCATTTGAGTACTTGGTTCCCAGTTTGACAGTACTTTCTGAGGAAGTTTAAGTGGTACAGCCTGTCTGGAGTAAGTACATTATGGGAGCCTGGTTTTGAGAATTAAATGTCTGACCTACTTCCAGTTCTGCTGCTTTCTTGTGTTTAAAAGAAAAAATGAGCTCTAAGCATTCTGCTTCCGCCATCTTGCCTGCTGTTTGCTACTATGATTCTCTGCCATAGCAGACTTTTATTTCTCTGGAACCCAAATATGGTTCTATAAGTTGCTGGGGTCATGGTGTTTTATCACATGAGTAGAAAAGAAATAAAAAAAATTGCTCTTTATTACAAAATATCTTAAATTCTGCATGTAGTCTACAACAATTCTGAGTATGAGAAACTTTTAAATTGAATTAGCCAGATAGCTCCTTTTAATTTTCCAAAAATATACTAAGGGGTTCCAATTAATATAAACATTCCATAAAAAAGCCTTATATCAACTCATCTTTGGTGTTGTATAACTGGATACTAACTAGGTCTCTTCCTTAAAGAACTTGCTCAGCTAAGGCTTCCAGACTGAGAACAGAAGATATGTAGTAATTTTATGGAGGTGTTTGATCGATATTACTAATCTAAAGGCCACAAGTTTATCCAAACAGGAACAAAAAAAGAAGACTATAGGTGGTGGGAGGAATTTGGAAAAATAAACTGCCAGGATGAGGAGAGGGCAGGGTGAACTTTTTACTGTTTTTTTTTTGGGGGGGGACAAATGCCACCTTCACCTTTCATTATTTTTGTCCAATATATCAAAGAAAGTAGATAGGTCAGCATGTATATTTCCATGCTTCAGAGAAACAGAAAAGGAATGAGTTCTGAGAATTAAGTGAACATCATACTGAAAGTTGTTAACTTAGAGCTGACTACTGAAGGAGAGAAGCCAGCAGTATATAACCACCACTTCCATTACAAAGGTCGGCAAGAAAACATGCTGCCTCAATCAGAAGTCCTCATCAGATTGCTCAAGAATAGATTAAGGTGGAGGCTACAGAGATGATGGCTTGTCAGTTATACAAACTAATACTACTCTTTCAGAGGCACCAAGTTCAGTTCCCAACACCCATGCTAGGTAGCTGATAACTACCCTTGACAGCAGTTCTGTTAAAGACATAATGTCCACTCACTTCTGGACTCTGCACAGTTCCACTCACAATCACATATCCACAACCTACATATATATGCACACACACGCATATATATATATGTCATGTGAAAATGATAAAAAATAAATATTTTAAAAGGAGAATAGAAATATTTTGAAACTTCATGAAAGCAGATTTGGGTGGTTTATATGTCAGAATTTGGCAACTGTGAGAGAAATACTTTTAGCTAAAAACGCATATATTTCTTCAGGTATCATTCTTTGTATTCTTGTTTCCTCCATTCTGTTTTCCAAACTCATCGTTAAAGCAGCTTTCAAGACATAGAGCTATAAGAGAAAATGTTGTAAACTCAGGAAGTTGACAGAAGAGCTCATACTGTTCTTCCATGCTTCCCTGAGCAAAGAAGTGGAGACCAGTGTAGACAAACAGGAGAGTAACTGTCTGTCAGGCTGACATGATGATTGAAGGCAGACCAGGCTTTTAAATATTTGTTCACAGTAAACCCCACAGAGTTCAAGACAAAGGAAATAGATTCAGTGATTGAAAGCAATAATTGAGAAGTTCAAGATAATTTCTGATTATATCCTAATAAATTCAGTTCACCCTGAAAATGAATTATAGGCACTTGCACTACAGTGCTATAATCTTGTGATGACTCATCACTTATATTTCCAGGGAAATATACTAAGTTCTTTTTTGACCCTAAAATCAAAGGAGCATGATTTCTGCATCTGATGATCAAAGGGCTTAATATTCTTTATGGATGACAAATCATAATTCCTAGATGCCAAGAACATTTTAAAAGAAAAGGTCAAATCTTATGTCTTTTTTTTTTAGAAGAATCATATTGGGATTGAAGAAATGAGAGAAAAGGTGAAGCTGTTGCTGGGTGGACATCAGGGCCTGGGTTTAAGTTCCTAGAACTCAGGTAAGAATCCATGCTACACCTGTAACTCTGGTACTCAGAAAGCAAGGCATATGGATCTCCACAGATATACCCACTTCAAGTCTAGTCAAAATGGTGAATTCCTGTTTATTTTTTTTAAATTACAAATAAAAAAGTCACATTTTCCATCCCTGTATATCCTTAATCAAGGTCCCTTCCACCTCCCACGACATCAGTTCATTCTCTCTTCTCTACATCTCCCCATCCCCCCACAGCCTCCAGGCAGGCAATTCCAATGTCCCAAGGTCCCAATATTGCTTAGTTCAGCCTCCACTCTTGGCAAATCCACTTTTCTCCCCCAACATCAAGACTGAGTCAAGTGTTCCTCTAGGGGGAGTGGGATCCAAGGGGTCAGTCCATAAGTTTTTTCTTTAAAATTTAGCTGGGGAACCAACAAAGAGAGACACTTGACATTACTTTCAGGTTTCCAAACATTTACACAAAGGTGTACACATGCACACATCTCATGCATACATTAAAAATAAACTGAGAAAATGCACATAAGTAATACTCACTCTGACTGTGTTTTCACTGCTTGTAATAATGAACACCAGTTCTCCAGTGGCCTGACAGCTGACACACCCAGGCCACAGAGTGTGAATGGTCTGGGTGTCTTACAAATACATTCAGGAATATAGATAAATGTAGCCTTAATCAAAGAAGTGTTAATCATGTGATTGAGTTAATATAAAGTTCAAAATTAGGCAAACTAGATTGATGTGTATACAAGTGGTACCTTGTATAAAGAGCAGTAGCGTGGGGTACTGTATAAGGCTTATGGGAGTAGTTTTGCAGGCAATAGTCTGCTCCTTGAAGTCATGAGTTTTTAAAGATGTACAATTATTATCTACTTACATTTACATATACATATTATGAATCAATAAACATAGTGAATTTTTTTCCTTCTTTCTTTTGTATTTATCAAACAAACAGTAAAAAGAATTTAAAAATGTGGAAGAGTTAACAATAACTATACAGAGGATAAGAATCATAAGCATGGCTTATCAAGGGTGGAAATGCAAATAAGATTGCTACACATATATTTTCTTTGTGTTCAGCTTTCCCTCTGAATTTTTTTTCCATCCCTGTGTATCCTTATTCAAGGTCTCTTCCCCCTCCCACCACATCTGGTCATTTTTCTTCTCTGCAACTCCCCATCCCCTCCCTTGGCAGGGAGCAGACAGTCCTATGGTCCCACTGACCTAATAATGCTTGAATCAGTCTTCACTCCTGGCCAAATCCAGTTTTGTCCCCCCTCCCTCAAGAGTGAGTCAGGTGTTCCTATAGTTGGACTGGGGTTTGAAGGGTCAGTACAGGGTGTTTCTGATCCCAAGCTGTTCAGTGGTTGTGGTTTGCTGCTTGGGCATGTTTGGCTTTGTTTCTTGTTTGTTTGTTTAGAGACCACTAGTGAGTGAGTACATCCCCTGCTTATCTCTCTGAGTTTGTGATACTTCCCTCAGGAGGATATTCTCCAAATCCATCCATTTGCCTGTGAATTTTAGAATATCATTTTTTCTTACTGCTGCATAGTATTGCATTGTGTAGATGTACCACAGTTTGTTAATCCATTCTTCAGTTGAGGGACATCTAGGTTGTTTCCAGGTTCTTGCTATTACAAATAATGCTGCTATGAGCATAGTTGAGTTAATACCTTTGGAGTGTGAATGTGCCTCTTTAGGGTATACACCCAGAAGTGGTATTGCTGGGTCCTTGGGTAGATTGATTCTCAATTTTCTGAGAAACCTCCATATTGTATTCCAAAGTGGCTGAACAAGCTTACAATCCCACCAACAATGGAGGAGTGTTCCCCTTGCTCCGCATCCTCTCCAGCATAGGCTGTCATC
>PVIH01023177.1:0-19470 GCA_004025045.1 Sigmodon hispidus
GGGAGTACCGGGATTAAAGTCATGTGCCACTGGTCTGGGCCTGCTTTTCTCTCTTTACTGGCCTCTCATTGTGTTGGCCATGGATCTAAATGACGGGTAGGGAAGGGTTTGCTGCCGCCTTATCTGTCCACACACACACACACACACACACACACACACACACACACACGCACACGCACACGCACACGCGCACGCGCACGCGCACGCGCACGCACACGCGCACACACACGCACACACACACACGCGCACACACACGCACGCACACACACACACACACACACACACACACACACACACACACACACGGCGGGGGGAGACTCTATTAGTAGTTTGAGATGAAGAAGAGCTGCTGGCATAGTGGCACAGGTCTTTAATTCCAGCTCTTGGGAAGAAAAAGCAGGGAGATCTCTGAATTCCAGGACAGCCTGGTCTACAAAGGGAGTTCTAGGCTAGACAGGGTATACTGAGACCTGCCCACCCTAAATGTAGGGTTTCAAACACACCTGGAAAAAAATGTGAATGTATTTTTCAGCCAGGAATAGGCATAATATTATATTGTATTAGTACATGCATGTATTCCCATAACTTGAGAAGTCGAGGCGGGGGACTTCTAGTGTGAAGTCAATCTAGGCTACATAGCACAACTTTGTTCAAAAATCCTTAATTTTTTTTTTTTTTGATTTTTTGATTTTTTGAGACGGAGTTTCTCTGTGTAGCCCTAGCTGTTGGCTGTCCTGGAACTCACTCTGCAGACCAGGCTGGTCTTGAATTCACAGAAATCTTCTGCCTTTGCCTCGAGTGTTGGATTAAAGGTGTGAGCCAACACACCCAGATATTTGCTTGCCTTTAATTTTTAATTATGAGTGAGAGTGTGCTGGTGTGTACCTTGGTTAGGTAAGTAGGAATGTGCACATGAGCACAGTGCCCATGGAAGTCAGAAGATGGTGTCAGATCCCCTAGAGCTGGAGTTACAGGCAGTGGATAGCCACCTGATCTGGTTGCTGGGCACCAAAATCAGATCCTTCTTAGGATTTTAAAAGCTCTTAACAGATACATCATTTCTCCAACCCCAGTGTATGTTTTGATATATGTTGTAATAATGCATATACGTGGTGTAGCTGATGGATGGTGATGGATGGAGGCCTCATGCCCATGTGGGTGTGGTGGAAGGGGGGGTAACCAAGACCCGCTTAGAGTGGGTCCACGTGGAAAGACTATTATTATGGAGGAGGGAAAGAGAGAGAGAGAAGAGAGGGAGGGGTGGAGGAGTGTGCCCTGGGTGGGGGGAGGGGGAGAGAAGGAAGGATGAGAAGAGGGAGGGGTCCAAGGTGAGAATTCTTCTTAAATGGTGTTTAACTAGGCTAATTGCCATTGGCCAGGTGTGGCTTCAGGGGCTCGTTCAGAATCCTAACACTATGTTTGCAATGTGGTGAAGTCATCTTGACAGATTAGAACAAAGTGCCAAAATTAACAAGATGAAATTTAACAGGAATAAAGTCAAGACTTACATTTATGTTTAAAAAAAAAAAAACAAAAACCAACTCAGCTACAGAGGAAGGAGCTGGACAGACTGGCTAGACAAGATTTTAGGTGAAAAGGTTCAGGTGTCAACAAACTCAGCTGAGTCTCAGCTTCAGAAGAATGTCAGGTAGAGATAGATCATAATCTCACTGTGCTGGGATGACCAGCTCTGGCCTTACGGCTTAAGGAAGACACTGGAAAAGTAGGATGTGTTTAGAGAGACATCACAATGAGGAAACTCATGACTTATAAGGTGAGGTGTGTGTAGTGATACATGTCTGTAGTCCCAGCACTTGGGAAATGGGGGTGACAGCATCAGCAGTTTAAAGAGAGCCTTAACCACACAGCAAATTCAAGGCCAGGCTGGTCTACATGAGACCATGTTACAAAAACTAAAATATTTTAAAAGGTGGTTCTGGTGGCACATGCCTGTGATCCCAGCAGCCCTGGAGAAGGAGGATACAGGGAAGAAAAGCTAAGGTGATCCTTAATACCTGTTTTCAAACACCTAACTGTCCTGATGAAGGCTGAGAATTTGAAATCGCCCATATTCGGGGCTGGAGAGATGACTCAGCGGTTAAGAGCACCCTCTGTTCTTCCAGAGGACCCGGGTTCGATTCCCAGCACCCACATGGCAGCTCACAACTGTCTGTGGTTCCGGTTCCAGGCAAACACCAAGGCAAATAAATAAATAAATGAAATCGCCCATATTGAACTGTTCTCATAATAGATAATAGATAATAATAGTAATAGGAATAGATGTTTCACTCGGTTTGACCTAATTGGAAGAGGGTATAGGTTCTCCTGCAATGCTGCAGAGAGCAGGGAGGAAGGAAATCGCAGCAGAAAAGGAAGGGTTCTGTCACAATCAGATGTCCAGAAACACAGAAAGCTGCATGGAGGGGTCCAGGCGGATGTGGGTGAGTGACAGACAGGCTGCTAGAGCTGTAAGAATTTCCGCATTTGGTAAAGACTCCATACTCCAGCCTGTAACTGTGCCTTGGGCAATTGGATACTGCAGTTCTGAAGCAATGTCCCACTCCACACAGAACACCTTGGGTCTTGTAGGTGACTTATTATCTACATTTTATTTTCTTATTATTTGCATTGGTGTCTTGCCTGCATGTATGTCTGTGTGAAGGTGTCAGATCTTGAAGTTCTAGACAGTTGTGAGCTGCCATGTGGGTGTCTGGAACCAAACCTAGCTCCTCTGAAAGAGCAGTCAGTGCTCCTAACCGCTGAGCCCTCTCTCCAGCCCCTCTTCATTTTATTTTTCACACAGGATCCTGCTTCATGGCCCAGTCTAACCTGGTACTTGTTTTGTAGATCAGGCTAACTTTGAACCTGGAGCAATTCTCCTGTTTTAACCTCCCAAGTGCTGGGATTACAGGCATGCTCCATCATGTCCAAATCAAGTCCATTTTATCCGAGGTCATTTTATACTGCCATGCCTTTGAGCATGTCCATCCCTGTGCCTAAGATTTCATGTTTGTAGATTCAAATGTGGCTCCAGGTTTCCAAAGGACTGCCATGCTCTACTGGGTACCTCCCTCCTGTACCTTCTGGTTGCTTCTGTTTTAGCGGTTTCCATCCTCGTGTGTGTGTGTGTGTGTGTGTGTGTGTGTGTGTGTGTGTGTGTGTGTGTCTGTCTGTGTGTGTATGTGTGTGTGTTTATGTGTGTGTATGTGTGTGTATGTATGTGTGTGTATGTATGTGTGTGTGTGTCTGTGTGTGTGTGTGTGTGTGTGTGTCTGTGTGTTTTACTGTCAAATGCTAGCTGCCTTTGGTTTGGAAACCTGCTTGCTCCCTCAGTGCTTACAGAAATATCTATTTCATAGTTAATAGCCATCATGTAAACTAATATTCCTATATTCCCAGTACTTAGGAGGTAGAGGCAAGAGGCTAGAAAGTTTGAGACCAGCCTGGGCTATATAACAAGTTCTAAAAGCCAGCCTGGGCCTCATAGGAAGATCTTGTCTTTAAAAAGAAAAGTTGTTATATATGAATGTCTAAGCCAATGTTAATTTACCAGTGGCCTTTCTACTTACAATACACCTTGATATAGTATATTCTCTTGTACTTATTTCTAAAAGAGGTCATGTCCCAGGTCCCCGCCCCCTCCAAAAAAAATAAACAAATAACAAACACACATTGAACTTCCTGATTTATACCGTGCATGTATTTCTTTTCTTTCCCTATGATGAGGAAGGTACACATGAGACCTTGTGTGTATGTATTTTACCACTCAGTTATAAGCAGAGCAACCCTTTGAGAATCTGGCAAAAAACAAAAACAAAAAGACCTTTTTTCCAGAAAAAAAGACCCCACATGTATACTGGCATAAATTCATAGGCCCCAATGTCCTTTAAAATGCAGGTTATAGGAAAGTTCTTAAAACTCTGAAATACTGTTTTTCCATGGCATATTAAGGCATAGTCTAAGAGGCTGGGATGGTGGTGTACTCCCTTGATCCCAGGGAGGTAGAGGTAGGTAGGTCCCTTTGAGTTTAAGGACAGTTTGGTCTATGCTACATCCTGTCTCAAAATATAAGTAAATAGGGCCGGGGAAATGATTCAATACTGGAAGAGCATTGGTTGCTCTTCCAGAGGACCCAAGTTTGATTTCCCAGCACCCACATGGTGGCTCACAACCACCTGAAACTCCACTTCCAAGAAATGGCATGGCATCTTCTGGCTCCTGTGGACACCAGATATATAGGTGGTGCTCAGACATTTGTGTGGACAAAACAGTCATATACATAAAATAAATCTTAAATAATAGAACAAAACATCTGGGCAGAGATAGTAGAGATAGGTGGATACATAGGAAAGATAAAGTAACCAGCTAGACATGGAGGCTAATACCCGTAATTCTAGTACTTGAAAGGCTGAGGCAGACTGGCCACAAGTTCAAAACCTGTTTGGGATACAGAGACCCCTTGTCCAAACAATAAAATTAAAAAGTAAATTAAGAAATGGAGAAATTCCATCAGAGGGTCAGGAGGACAGGAGAGGTAAAGTGATGGGGGCTATATTTCCAGAATTTGGTTTTCTTTTCAGACCATGAAGCTTGGGGTTCCAGCCCCATGACTTTCCTCTCTCTGTGGCTCTCTTGCTGCTCCTCCCTGTTAGGCAGCCCTTGTGGAAACTCTGAAACTTTCTTTCTTCCAGATGGGGAGCTCTGGCAGAAAGGATGTCCTGGCCTGTGTGGAGACTCCACTCACTGTGCCAAAGAATAGCACTAAAATCGACCTTCCTGGAAACCAGTTAATGTCTTTAGAAAGCACAACCCTAGTTTAGGGGTGACTGGAACCTTTAAATAATGGAAAGGTAAGAAAATAATTCTCAAGCCCGGCGTGGTGGTCAATGTCTTTAATTGAAGCACTTAGGAGAGAGAAGCAGGTGGATCTCTGAGTTCAAGGCCAGTCTGGTCTACAGGGTGAGTTCCAGAATAGCCAGGACCACAGAAAAACCCTGTCCAAAAAAAAAGAAAAAAGAAAAAGAAAAAGAAAAAGAAAAAAATCCTTAGCATTCCTGATACAGACACTCACAAGAATACAATCTCTTAAAATGTTACCTCAGGGTAGAAGACTGCTACACCAGTCTGTATGTGTATATATATATATATATGTATATAGGTGACAGCACATGTCTGTCTCACATTTTTCACAAGACAAATAGCAAAATGGACAAAGTCAGGAAGTATAAGGCAATTGGTTTTCTATCAAATCCACAGGGCTTAATTTGGCAACATAAGAAAGAACAATATTATAAAGTTCAGAAAGCCCAGAATCTCGCCGTGGTCCATGAGTTACTTGGTGACGAAAAGAATGGAATTTAGGGTGGAGTTGGGAGACCTGAGTTGCGTCCCTAGATAGGGCCCTGAGTTACTCACTGTATTACTTCCTAGTCCCGTGTTCCCTTCCCCCTTCTGCACAGTTTTTTATTTTGGATAAAGTTAAGCATGATTGTTATTTACAGAAATCTGGAAAATATCGAGTCTCTTCATGTGGCAATACAGGGTGGGTTTGTTCAGTTATAGCCACTAGTACATGAAACCTCAAGAGCTATAAAATTCACGTTTGTTGTCGGGGTCCGCAAGCAGGAATGAAATGAGTAGGTAGTCTGTTTCCTCTTCTCTGGCGTTTCCTGTTTGAGATGACACAGCCATTTGGCTAACACAGAACCCTGGGGAGATAGTTTGAGAGATAGAACTGAGAAGCACCCAGCTAGGACAGAGAATGAGTCAAGGCTCCAGGACTCCCGTACCAACTTCTCCCGTTGCTGCCAGGAAAATTCTGGGGTGAGAAGGGGATGAGAGGAGCCAAGGGGCGGGGCCTGTCAGCTGCCTACCCCGAGGCCTCTGCCTTGTGGTTTCACCCTGGGCTGCCCTGCAGCTGTAACGTGTCTGCTGACACGCAAGCCCTGAACACTCTGTTCCTCCCCCGTTCTCAAACCTTCACCCGTCCGTCCGGGAATCTGCAGAAGTGAATGTAGCAGAGATGAGAAGGAAAAGGCAGAGCTGGGCAGGAGGAATGTGTCGGCAGGGAAACACAAGGCAGAATGAAAGAGGGTTTTCATGGAGGTGTGAGTGAGAAGTAGGAATTTAACTCACCTCTCTGAAACCCAAGATAGCAGAGGAGCAGCACAGTTAGGTTGCTAGGGTGATGAGATGTAACCGAGGGATTGGGTTGAGCAGCCAGCAGCATCAGCTTCAAAACTGTAAGACTGAAGAAATAGAATACAAGAGGGGCTCTGTGCTCCTGCAAACCCATCTATTATAACACCAAGATTCTCCTCTAGCTCTTTTTTTTTTTTTTAAACTTTATTTATTTTATTTATGTATTCGCCTTGGTGTTTGCCTGGAACTGGAACTACAGACAGTTGTTAGCTGCCATGTGGGGGCTGGGAATCGAACCCGGGTCCTCTGGGAGAGCAGACGGTGCTCTCAACCGCTGAGCCATCTCTCCAGCTCCTCTCCTCTAGCTCTTAAGTAACCCCAGTCATCTGTGCTATACCAGTCATACAATCCATATGCTATCACTCAGTGAGGTCAGTTTTGCAATCCCCATTTTACCAAAGGGTATGGGACCACAGCAAGTTTAAGCAATTTGCTCATACAATTTAGAAATCATATAGCAAGGTCTATTTGTATCAGTCGCCTCACCATACTAAGCTGCATTTGAGCGGGGATCAAATCAACTTAAAATGATGTCAAAATAGTGAAGGCTTTTTAAGGCCTTTTTTTTTTTTTTAAGCTCAGTAAAGAACAGATAAGGTGATGGGCACTAAATAGAGAGCTCTGTACCTTCCCAATGCAGAGATTTTTTTTTTTAATTTTTTTAACACTTTTATTTATTTATTTGCCTTGGTATTTGCCTGGAACGGGTCCTCTGGAAGAGCAGACGGTGCTCTTAACCGCTGAGCCATCTCTCCAGCCCCCCCCCCCCCCCCAATGCAGAGATTTAAGTCTGAATTGCACAGGTCTTGAGATCTGAGTTCCAAGTGCAGCCCTGGTACCCTCTAGTGGAGGTTTCTTGCATTAACAGACATCCCGCTACTGGATGCCGTGTTAATCTCAAAAGAATGTGTGTTTGGATGATGGAGGTCTATGGGTAGAGGATGGGGTACAGGTTAAAGAAAACATGTGCCAAGCACCAGATTCACAGGAGACTCACAAAGGAGTCCTGCTGAGGATCCGGCCTTTGTGTGTTACAGATAGGAAGGAGATCCACATCACTCGGGAACCTAGGCTTTTAGGATTCATGAGAGACACTTTTCCCCGTTTTACTGAGGACAAGTTTGTGATCACATATGCAAAGTGGCTTGTGTGAGACCACCGGACAAACGGAAGCCGCCACCCGTGGGGCTGTTCCCTTTGTGCTTGGAGAGTTTTCTCACTGTCTATGTCACACTTGTTGATGGCTTGACTTTACCCATAACTTGGAGCTATAAGCAGATACAGTTTTTACCTTCATCTACCCACAAGCCATGACCTTTCCATTCTTTCATTCAGTGCCTATTATGCTAAGCCCTAACGTAGGCTCTTCTGCCTTTCCAGCCTGTGGATCTTGGGAAGGGCGGGAGCTTCCAGGCTACTGGAATCCCTGGGCCAAGGGCACATCTGGACTTCTCTCCTCACATTCCCAAGCACTAAGGCTGAGATTTATTTCTTTCCCTCTCCTTTCCCCTCCCCCTAGAAGTAATCCCTGAGAATGGAAGTGGGTTAGAAACAGATTACTTTGATCCCTCTCCTCCCTAAACAGGGTGGGGTGTGTGTGGGGGGGGTAGAGGCAGGGCCTCTCAAATAGCCTGAAATTCCCTTTTAGGATTATTGCTTGATTTAGCCAACTGGGAGAAAGTGGAGCATGGAGAGGCGAGGGATTTATTCTGGTCCTCACTCTCTGCAGCAGCAGGTTGCATGGGCTTCTTTCCTGGCTGAGCCAGGATGAATAATATCTCTCCCTAAACATGCCTTCAGAAGGAGGAATCTAGGGCAAGCACAAAGGCAAAGGCTCTGTCTCCAGCAGCAGGAGAAAGTGGATAGATGAGAAAGAAAGGCAGCCTTGAGGACAGAGTTCTGCAGCTCGGAAAAAATGGAAACTTCCTGTGTGTCTGTGGTTTAGCTTCAGTAGAGATGAGAACTGCAAGGTCGAGCTCCCTGAAGTCAGCCCCCAGCCCATGTATCGGTCTGGAGATTTCTTGTTTAGGGGGACTGCACTGGGGTGGTTTCTAGGGCAGGGTGTCCCTCTCCTGTGTGCAGCATAAGAAACAGCTACACTTCTTAGCATCCCCTTAGACTCCCCATACTGATCCTTTTCCGGATATCAGCAGGCTGGAGGCTAGAGCCCTAACTAACCAGAGTGGAACTCATTTGATCCTAATGAATTAATAATTCCGTAATTCAAGTATCGAATTACCACCTTTGGATAGATGAGAATCAGTGTTGGCTGATCAGGAAGCTGGATCAAGTACTATCAAGTTCCAAAGCATTTGTGAGAGTCCCCAGAGTTACCCGGGTGACAGAGCAGCACTGCTAATGTGGTTAGCTAAAGTTACTTGAACGTATTTGCCAGGAGTGCCCACTCATTTCCTCTTTGGCACCTGGCCGTGGATAAGTCACTTACTTCTCTCTTCTGTGTGCTCTCATCTTATGCCGAGGAAGCACAATGTAAAAGCTTGCCAAGCCTATCATTATTTGTGATAATCCATGTACCATGGTGTTTAGAATCAGACTCTTCCAGTTCTCTGCAAAACTATTCCTGTGCAGATCAGTTGTGCTCTTCTAGATGTATGTAGGTCGCTCAGAGAAATGTCAGAACTTCCAATATTTTAAAACCAGGGGCTGGAGAGATGGCTCAGCCGTTAAGAGCACTGACTGTTCTTCCAGAGGACTGGGGTTCAGTTCCCAGCACCCACATGGCAGCTCACAACTGTCTATAGTTCCAGTTCCCAGTTCCAGGCAAACAAATAAAAATAAATAAATAAAGTTTTAAAAAACAAAGTCGGAGCCTGGATCCCAGCACTCTGAAAGCAGAGGCAGGTGAGTCTCTGTGAGTTCCAGGCCATCCTGGTCTACAGGGTAAGTTCCAGGACAGCCAGAGCTACAGAGAGAAAACCCTGGACTTAAGATGTTGGTGAACCACCATGCAGGGTGCTGGGAATATGAGTCCTTTGCAAGAGAGCCAAGGCTCCTAATCACTGCCTAGCTTTTTCTTATGGGTTCAGAAGATTCAAACTCAAGTCCTATGTTTGTAGTAATAACTCATACCTACAGACCCATCTCTTCAGCCATCATACATTTTTCCCCTTAAGACAGGGTCTCATAGAATCCCAAATCATTATGTAACCAGGATGACCTTAACGTTCTGATCTCTCTGGTGTTACTGACTATGTGCTGTGACTGCAGGCATGTGCTACCACATCTGGTTTATACAGTGCTGGGGTTAGGACCTATGTCCCAGCCCTCCTCCTCCTCTTCCTCTTCTTCTCCTTTAAAGATTTATTTATTTATTAAATGTATATGAGTGTATACCTTTATGCCAGAAGAGGGTTATCAGATCCCACTATTGATGGGTGTGAGCCACCATGTGGTTGCTGGAAATTGAATTTAGGACCTTTGGAAGCACAGTCAGTGCTCTCAACTGCTGAGCCATCTCTTTAGCCCTCCACAGGTTCTTTCTAAAAACAAGAAAAAAACAAAAAACAAAAAACAAACAAGCAAAAACTTTATTTTTTTATTTTATGTGCACTGGTGTTTTTCTTGCATGTATCTCTGTGTTAGGGTGTCAGGAGCCCTGGAACAGGAGTCACAGACAGTTGTTAGCTGTCATGTGAGTGCTGGGAACTGAACCCAGGTCCTCTGGAAGAGGAGTATGTGCTTTTAACCACTGAAGCATCTCTCCAATCCCCATAGATTTATTTTTTTAACTTTATTTATTTTTATTTATTTGCTTTGATTTTTTGCCTGGAACTGGAACTACAGACAGTTGTGAGCTGCCATGTGGTTGCTGGGAATTGAACTCAGGACCTCTGGAAGAACAGTCAGTGCTCTTAACCGCTGAGCCATCTCATCTCTCCAGCCCCAGATTTATTTATTTTAAATTATTTTTAATTATGTGTATGTGTATATGCATGCATTGATATGTATATGTCTGTGGGAGCACCTGCAGAGAGCAGGGATGTGCGTCCTCTTTGAGATAAAATTACAGGCAATTCCAAGCCTCCTGACATAGATGTTGTGATCAAACTCAGATCATCCATAAAAATAGTATATGCTTTTAATCTCTGAGCTATCTCTCCAGCTCCTATAGGTTTCAATCCTCATGTTATCTGCCACTGGGATGGAAAATAAACACACACACACACACACACACACACACACACACACACACACACACATGCCCTGCTGCTAACAAAGTGTCCTAATCTCTTTAGGGCTATAGTAGTTTGAATGTAATTGGACTCCATAAGCTTATAGGGAGTGGCACTATTAGGAAGTGTGACTTCATTGCAGTAGGTATGGCTTTGTTGGAGGAAGTGTGTCACTATGGAGTGGGCTTTGGAGGTCTCATATATCTTCAAGCCATGTCTACTGTCTCAGACCCCTTCTGTTGCCTGTGAAAGATATAGAACTCTCTACTATCTCTCTAGCACCATGTCTGTCTACAGGCTGTCATGCCCCACCATGATGATAATGGACTGAACCTCTGAGCTGAAAGCCACCCAATTAAATGTTTTGCTTTATGAGTTGTCGTGGTTATGGTGTCTCTTTACAGTAATAACTAAGACAAGGCTTAGTTAACTTGTCTTAACTAAGTTAAACTTTGATTTGAAAGTTTCACTGGGACAAAAAGGGATTTCAGGAACACTATGTGTGTTGAGAGAACTGAGGAATTAGCTTCTGCCTCATAGTTTTTCCTTTTCACTGTTGTTGAAGAGACTTATTTTATTTTTATATAGATGAGTGCTTGTCTAAATGTTTCTGTATATACCACATGCATGTAGTGCCATCAGAGGAGAGAAGAGGGCATCAGGTCCCCTGGAATTGGAGTTATAAGGGGCTACGAGTCACCATGTGTGCTGGGAACTGGGTTTGGGTCCTTGGAAAGAGCAACAAGGGCCCTGAGCCATCCCTTAGCCTCTATTCCCTTCCTTCTTTCTTTTTTTAAAGCAAATGACAAAGAATTGGCATATCAGCTTTTTAAAACCAAAACTTAATAGTACCTGTTAATTTATTTAGTTTTGCTTTATTTACTTATTGTGGGAGGGAGGTGTGAGACGGGCTTTCTCTGTGTATCCCTGGCTGTCCTGGAACTTGCTCTGTAGACCAGGCTGGCTTTCAACTCAGAGATCCTTCTGCCTTTGCCTCCTGAGTGCTGGGATCAAAGGTGTGTGCCAAAATTTAAACAATTATACAACTAGTGAAGCTGACAGCACTGTGCCCTGAACTGGAGAAAAAAAAAAAAAAAGAAATATAAGAAATATTTCTGTGGAAAACTCATCCTGGCAATGAATGGTTCATGAATTTGCATGTCATCCTGAGGGACCATGCTAATCTTCTCCATCATTCCAGTTTTAGTGTTTGTGCTGCTGGAGGGAGCATGATGAAAAATCTTTTTATCTTGCATTCTGAGAAAAGCAAACTCTTAGTTTTGGAGGATTAAGAAATACTGTCTAGTGTTACCCCCTCAGCAGAGAGCTGGCAATTAGCCTTGAACTTAATAAGAAAGAAGGATAATACACATTTTCCAAAACAGGTAATCAAAAGCAACATTGATCACCTTTAATGAACCGAGCCATACTGACTGCTCTTATTCTTCCAGGCTGATATGTAATTAGTTTGCAGTATCTGAGAAACTGAGCAGAGGTCAGGCAGAAACGACATGGGATTGATACCTATTTCATGTGGCCAAAATAAAACTTGACAAAAGAGAAGAGTCTGAGAAAGATTATAACAATATTCTGTAGTAACCAATAGCCACTTGTCCATACAGGTTTTCTTTGTCAAGTATACCAATTTTTTTTTCTTAAAAAAATCTTTATTTTATAATGAATAGGTAGATAATAGTCTATAAAGGAGTAGAAGATATCTATGGCCAGGCATAATGGAACACACCTTTAACCTCAGCACTTAGGAGGCAAAAGCAGAGAGGATCTGTAAGTTTGAGGTCAGCTTGGTGTAGAGAGATCCAGACAAGCCAGAGCTACACAGTGAGACCCTGTCTCAAAAACAAAACAAAGCCAGGCAGTGGTGGTACAAGCCTTTAATCCCAGCACTCAGGAGGCAGAGGTGGATCTCTGAGATTGAGGCCAGCCTGGTGTACAGAGTGAGTTCCAGGACATCCAGGGCCACACAGAACCCTTGTTCCCAATATTAATAGTAAGTGAAAGAGCAGAGTATGTGTGGTATTGCACGCACTTAATCCCAGCACTTGGGAGGCAGAGACTGGTCTACAGAGTGAGTAAGTTTTAGGACAGCCAAGGCTACACAGAGAAACTTTGTCTCAAACAAACAACAACAAAAAAAAATAGATATCTGTCATTTAAATGCTTATTAACATACATGTTATTTAGTTAACATACATACAGCATCTAGTTTCTAGTCAGTCCTACCGTATCATGGTAATCATGGTATAGGTTCAGTGCTAAGGCTTGAAATTTGGGGAAACTTCTTACCCTTGAAGAAATTTCAAGTTCCAGGACAGCCAGGGTACCACAGGGAAATCTTGTCTAAAATAACCAACAGCAACAAAAAAAGTTTCAAAGGATAATCATGGTGGGGTGGGCCTGTTTTCCCAGCACTGGGGAAGA
This sequence comes from Sigmodon hispidus, assembly GCA_004025045.1. Classification (NCBI taxonomy): domain Eukaryota; kingdom Metazoa; phylum Chordata; class Mammalia; order Rodentia; family Cricetidae; genus Sigmodon; species Sigmodon hispidus. The sequence continues at coordinate 12,834 of PVIH01023177.1, forward strand.
GAAGCAGAAAGAGGAGGTGTGGCCCACAGTCATCCTCAGCTACATAATGAGTTAAAGGAAAGAAGATTCCATAGAATTACAATATTGGAAACAATACATGTGATTTCCAAACATTTATGAACTCTCTCGGTCCCTCTGATAATAGCACCTAGCACTTTATGTTCTCAGCAAGTCTTCTTCAGATTGAAAGCTCTTATAAGCACAGACATTAAGTCCTAATCTATTGCAAAATATTGCAGATGAATGCGCAATTAACAGTAGTCTAAATAATATGAAAACCAAAAATATGGATAGTACTTGCTCTTTTTCACAAGTGTTTATGGTACTGGATGTTCCAGGATAACCTGAACGTCACATCACAATTCCTTTAGCCATTGAATGTGTAGCAGTTTCGGAGTTGTTTACATTCCATGAACTCGACTTTCAGTTCTGCCAGTCACTAGCTGTCTCAACCTAAATTACACTTAGTTATCTCTGGCCCAACCACATATTCCTGCTTTTTTGGTTTTTGTGGTGAGGATTAAGTTGATATATGTAAAATGCTTAAATTGCCAGAGGCCTAGAAAACAATTTTGAAATACGAGCTATTACCAAATTTGGTGGGTTTTTTTGTTTTGTTTTTGTTTTGAAATGACACATTTTTTTGGAAATGAACAAAAAAAAAAAAAAAGGCAGACTTTTGTCAATCCACATGCTGTCTGCTTTTCAGCAACCACAGCGGTCAGTTTCCCTAATGGAACAGGAAGAGAAATTTTCACGTAGAAAGCGAGGTGGGGCTCAGGTTTAAGGTTTTACGGCATTTTGCGGTAAGATACACACCCAGAAACTATCATTTTCGCCCTAAATACCTCTAGTGTATGCCAAGTAATGAAAGAAAACACTAATCTCAAAGTCCTCTGATTTCAGAGGGAAACACTTTTTCATTTTTTCTACCAAATGTAAATAAGGTGTAACAATGTGCTAAGCAACCAGAAATGCAGCAATCCGGTGTCCCACAGAAAGCCTCACACGCAGGCGCAGCTGGTTCTCCACCAGTCTGGCTGGCGCGTGACAGCCGTGCGGTTTACCCTACTGCCGAAGTCACCTCACTGCGCACGCGCAACCATACACCGCCGCTTCTCCCCACCCCCCGCCCCACGAGAGCGCGCGCGCGCACGGCTCACCTTTCGGCCGAGGGCGCGTGCCCTTGGAAAATTCCACTCCCGAGCTCGCTCCACCCTCTGCGGCTCAGCCAGCATCCCGGCGGCCTTTGCGTGAACAAAATGGCAGCCCCCACACCTCGGGGCTTGTCTTGCTTATCCAGGGCTTTGGGATGGTGGTCTCGGCAGGTAAACAGGGATGAAGCGAACGAAATTTTAGAGACAGAAGGAGGAAGACAGAGTAGAAGGGTATAATCGTACAGCGGCCGTTGATGAGCTTGGACAATAGAGTCTGACTTTGTCTGGGGAAGAAGTAGAGGTGAAGGTGGACTGTCTAGTGGCTCAGTAAAGACAAGCTGGGTGGGTCCTTGAGGGTGATTTAAATTTACTGGCTTTAAGCTTCTCCTTCATTAGCTCTAGTCTCTTTGGCGAGGACATATTAAAAGGAAAGCAGTAGTGGCTTGGAAGGTGGACCGCTTCTTCTACATTTTTTAAAAAGATTTATTTATTATGTATATAGTGTTCTGCCTACATGTCAGAAGAGGGCGCCAGATCTCATTACAGGTGGCTGTGAGCCACCATGTGGTTATTGGGAATTGAACTCAGGTCCTCTGCAAGAGCAGGCAGTGCTCTTAACCTCTAAGACATCTTTCCAGCCCTTCTTTTACATTTTTTAAAAAACAAAACAAAAACTGCCAAGGTAGGTTGTGTCTTATACTGGAATAAAACTAATGATCAGAGAAAAAAAGTTACTGGACTCCTCCAGAAGTTTATTGGCCAGTTAGGAGCCAGAAGTAAGGTGTGAGACACTCACTGCCCCGGATAGAAAAAGCAGAATAGAAGTGTGAAGGGAAAAAAAGTGTAGAGGAAATTGCCACGGGATCTTTTTTTAAAAAAATATTTTATGTGAATTGGTGTTTTGCCTGCATGGATAACTGTAAGGGTGTTAGACCTTGGAATTACAGACAGTTGTTAGCTGCCATGTAGATGCTGGGTATCGATCTCAGGTCCTCCACAGGAACAGTCAGTGCTCTTAACCACTGAGACATCTCTCCAGCCCTGACCATGAGTTCTTAGTGCTTTAATAATAGTATTCCATTCTTTTTAGTATTGGATTGATACTAAGGTTCACCATCAAGCTAAAAGGTCTTTGATGGTAGGATTTTTGCCTTAATCATCCCTGCATACAACAATACTGTAGAATGTAGTATTAATGGAAAGCTTTTAGTAAGTATTGACCGATGTTAATACTTAATTGGCTTGTGGTAAGAGCCATCTCTAGGTGTTCAAGTAGTAATGTGGTTTCTCCATAACAGTTGTTATATAATTTCTCCTGAAGCATTCTTTGGATATGTCCTTTCTATAAGATTTTGCATATAGTTTACTCAAGATAGGCTTTTCTTTCCAAATCACTCCTATGTTTACCTTCCAGCCCATTCTGGTGACTCAGACCCCAGCTGTAGTTCTAGTAAAAACCAAAAGCCGTTTCAGACCCCCTACTCGTGAAACCAAGTACAGAACACAGAAGGAGTTTGCCGAATATGCCCGGAAAGCAGGATTGGTTATTCCTCCGGAAAAGATGGAGCGTCCTATACATCTGGCTTGTACAGGTGAGGAACAGTATTTCTGGGCTCCTGACTCAACCCTCTACTATTAGATATCTGGTGTTTGGAATGTCTTAGTCTCTGATTGACAGCATTAAAATTTTCCTAAGACAGGGTTTCTCTGTGTAGCCTTGGCTGTCCTGGAACTCAATCTGTAGACCAGGCTTGTTTTCTTTTTCTTTTTCTTTTTTTCCCCACAGCTAGTATTTTATTCAGATAGCAGTCTCATTACATGTGGTCTGAGAACATCAAATAAAAACTCAAATAAAATCAGATGTTAAAGATCAATCTTCAAACATCATAGCCAACGATGCCACGTTTGCCTATGATCTCTCCGATATAAAACCACATCCACACCTCAGTGGCCACCAAACCATTCAACATAGCTTCCTTAACTGTAAGATGTTTGAAGCTACCAGTTTTAGCACTTTGAATTATTTTTTCGCACTCTAAATAGCTGCAGGGATTTCAGCAGGGGTTGGGGGAACCAGCTCAACCTTGGCGTATTGCTAAAATGTGATCAATCGAGGCTTCGAGTAAGCAACGGCAGCGGTTACTAGCGCCAGGGCCTTCTCCGAGAAGTTACGAACGAACTTGGCCATGGTCTAGGATGGAAGGTCCGTCTCCTCGAACCGCCGGCTAAATGTCACGCTCCCAGGCTTGTTTTCAAACTCAGAGATCTACCTGCTTCTGCCAGAATTTAAAGTGTGTACCACCACTACCATCATTAAAATAACCACTAAACTCAACCTCAGTAATGATTAATTTTATATATACTATAGCTCATAAACTCAGTTTTATTTTGTTTTTTACCATATTTGGAATTAAATATAGGGCTTTATACCTGATAAACAAGCATTCTGTCACTGAGTTGTATCTCTAGGCTCCCTTTCTTTTTGCCTTTGAGACAGAACCTAAGTTTGTCAGGGTGGACCAGCATTTGTGATTCTCCTTCCTGAGTAATAATTGAGTCTTAGGGCTGAAATTCCTATCCTGTTTATGAGGTCATCATCTTTGGATCTTGCTTTCATAGACCTTCTAGAAAGAATGAAAGTTCTCTGGTTTTGTAGAATTTGAAACAGACTCTAGAAGGAGTTAAATTATTCTTTCTTTTTTCTAAATATAATAAAAGATGTCCCAGTTGTATAGACAGCTCCTGATACACACGTGTAACAAAATTTCTTATATGTGCAAGTCTGATTAGTCTGCTTAATATCCTATCTTTCCCAGTTTTAACTGCCCTCAAGATGATGTATTCTCAATGTTTAAGCCATTTTTTAATTTTCTCCTCTCCTTACAGCTGGTATATTTGATCCCTATGTTCCACCTGAAGGCGATGCTCGAATGTCATCCATTTCAAAGGAAGGACTGACGCAGAAGACCGAGCGATTAAAAAAGACTGTGGCATCACAGATGGCGTAGGTATCAGAGACAACTAGGGTTAAATATTCTAGGCTGAGAAGAATTGTGATATTATTGATATTGTGTTGTATGTTACATTCAGTTCTTTTTTTTTATTTTTTTTATTTTTATGTGTGTTGCCTTCATGTTGGTGTACCAGAGAAACCCTGACTTGAAAAAACAAAGTGGGTGGTGGTGGTGCACCTCTTTAATCCTAGCACTCTGGAGGCAGAGGCAGCTTGACCTCTGAGTTTGAGGCCAGCCTGCTCTACAGAGCGAGTTCCAGGACAGCCAGGACTTCATAGAGAAACCCTGTCTCAGAAAACAGACAAGCAAAAACCCACTATTAAAGGCAGCTACCAGGACTGGTTTTTTCTTTGGTGTTCAGTGTTGCTATTTAGAAGTTTTTTGTTGTGATTCTTACCTGGTTTTGAGCCTCTTTTTGGTGCCACAGAGCTGGAGATTGAACCAGGACTTTGCACATGTGTTGGACATTTGCTTTCCAAGAAGCTGACCCTCTTGCCTTCTCCCCTACTCCACCTCACTATTTGTAAGATGTACATGTTTTCTTTAATCCCAGAATCCTAAAATTTAACTTTGATAAAACATTTTTTCTTTAAGATTTACTTTATTGGGGCTGGAGAGATGGCTCAGCGGTTAAGAGCACCGTCTGCTCTTCCAGAGGACCCGGGTTCGATTCCCAGCACCCACATGGCAGCTAACAACTGTCTGTAGTTCCAGCTCCAGGCAAACACCAAGGCAAATAATTAAATAAATAAAGTTAAAAAAAAAAAAAAAAAAAAAAAAAAAAAAAGATTTACTTTATTATTATGTCTATTTGTAAGTGGGTATGCAAATGAGTGCTGATAACACTTAGAGGCAATTGTCAGCTCCATGATAAGGTCTGGGAACCAAACCTAGTTCTGAGAATAGCCTTTGAACTACTTCTCCAGACTGAAGAAAACTTAATCTTTTGTTTTGTTTGTTTTGAGACAGGATCTTGCTATGTAGCTGTGGCTGTCCTGGAACTCCTTGTAGACAGGCTGACCTCACACTCACTAAGATCTGCCTTTCTCTGTTTCCTGTCTTAAAGGTGTGCACCACCTTTTTACTACCAAACCCTGGCCTGCTTGTTCTCTCTTTAAAATGATTGAGTTGAGAAAGAGTTGAATTTACAGTCTTGACACACTCAAAAAATAATTACATGGGGCTGGAGAGATGGCTCAGCGGTTAAGAGCACTGACTGCTCTTCCAGAGGACTGGGGCACCCACATGGCAGCTCACAACTGTCTGTAGTTCCAGTTCCTAGTTCCAGACAAATATCAAGGCAAATAAATTAAAAAAAAAATTGCTAATTGGGTAGATGGACATGAAGATTAATATGAATCATGAGTTCTGGAAATTACACAAAGATTTCATAGTTTTATTATGGTTTGTATGTTTGTTTTGCATGTGCACTTGCTAGCTTATTCCACAGCACAGATACAGAGGTCAGGGCAGCTGGTGGGAGTGGTTAGGATCAGTGGTGAACACCTTTACCTGCTGGGACATCATCTGTGATGATCTTCATCTCATTTTACAGAATTCGAAAGATAAAAGAATTTGATGCTAATTTTAAGACAAGAGACTTCCCTGAAAAAGCGAAGGATATTTTCATTGAAGCTCATCTTTGTCTAAACAAGTAAGTGAACTCCACATCTTGTATATGTTCAGCCTCTACAGATATTATTAATTGGTAACCAACGCTGGTTTTCCTTTTCTCCCTGCTTTTCCGGAGTTTGTTGTCTTTGTTTAAGGCAGGGTCTCTCTGTGTAGCTCTGGCTATTCTGGAACTCTCTATGTTGAGACCAGACTGGCCTCAAACTCAGAGATCCACCTGCCTCTGCCTCCCAAGTGCTGGGATTAAAGGCGTGCACCACCACTGCCCCATTTATTTGTTATTTAATTTTGTGGGTGTGTTTTGTCTATACGCTTGTCTGTACACTGCCTGAGTGCCTAGTGCCCTTGGAGGCCAGAAGGGCAGATGCTGGAGTTACAGCTCTAACAGTGCTGGGAATCAAGCCCAGCTTCTCTGCAAGAGCAAGAAGTGTTTTTACCTGCTTACTCTCCAGGCCCAGGCCTTGAACTTCCGCTTCTCTTGTCTATCCCTCTGGTTGTGTGGACTTTTAAAAACTTGATGTGGTCTGTCTCAGTTCTAGCTGTAATTGTTGCCGATCTCCTGGAATGACTTGTTTCCATCCTACCTGATCCCATAATCCATCCTGATCCCTTCTGTGCATTGATTTTACCATGAACATTTCTCTTTCTTTGGTAACTTTTATCTCTCTTGATAACTTGCAACTTTTTCTTAATTCACCCAAGTCAAGTTGCTATGGGACTTCAATGTCAGGAACCTAGGATACATTTTTGACATTTTTATTCTTCGTAATTTTTTTTTCTTTGTTCCTATCTTTTGTCCTAGGGATTGAACTGAGGAGCCTAATTTGAATTATC
>PVIH01023178.1:0-25428 GCA_004025045.1 Sigmodon hispidus
GTTGGGAGGGGGAAGAGACCTTGAATAAGGATATATAGGGAAAGCTGAACACAAAGAAAATATATGTGTAGCAATCTTATTTGTATTTCTACCCTTGATAAGCCATGCTTATGATTCTTATCCTCTGTATAGTTATTGTTAACTCTTCTGCATTTTAAATTCTTTTTACTGTTTTTTTTTGATAAATACAAAATAAAAAAAAGAAAATCCTTGTTATTAAAGCATTTAAAATGTCATATATATATCTGAAGTGTTTGAAGGCCACCTATCTATATAAAATATATCTTTGCTTAACCTTGAAAACATACCTAACATGACTATAAGTTTAATTGTTATAGACGACTAACTACAAACCTGCATTTATTCACCATCTTAAACAGTTTGTTATACTATCTTTCAAGGACTAGAACTTTACAGTACATTTTAAAATGAGTCGCATAAGTACAAGAGTGAAACATATATGGAGTATGTTATAAATAACGAAAATGACCTTAAATTTGTATCAATATACACAAATTCATACCATTATGAACTATTTGAGATTAGTAGTTGTGTGTTAGTTTAAAAGTATATTCAATAATCTACTTTTTTAATCCTACTATTCCTATATCCCTCTATTTTTTCTAGGTAGGAGAGAAAGAAGAACAGAAGAAAGAAATCCCTTAATCTAATCTCCTTTGTTTAGTTTCTTTGCTGACCATGACCAAGAACAACTTGCAAGGAGCCTGTCAAAACAATGATGAAAATCAATAACCTATAGAATGACCAAAAAGCCCACACACCACCTCTTTTGAATGTGGGCATCATGTTCTTAAAATTACTTGCTGTTGTGAGGTAGTGGTGGTGCACCCCTTTAATTACAGCACTCAGGAGACAGAAGCATGTGATTTTTTTGTAAGTTTGAGGCCAGTCTGGTCTACAGAGAGAGTTCGAAGAGAGCCAGGGCTACACAGAGAGACCCTGTCAGGACAAACTAAAAAGATATTTTCTGTTGTTTCTAGAGTCAACAGCAATTTTAGGAGACCCTGAGAAAATTGAGATAATAGTCAAGTCCTGGGACATCTAGCTGTATCATTTGTTTTTTAGTCTGTGTATAGTTAGAAAGTACAGACCAAAATGATTCACCCTGGGATTCATTGCCTTTTTGGGGGGGAAAAATGGGGAGATGGGATAGGGAAAGGCTGAGGGAAGACTGGGAGGAGGGAAGGAAGGGAGAAGAGTGGTAGATATGGAAAAAACTTTTTAAATAAATAAATATTTTTAAAAGAGAAAGTGAAGGACTTAACTGAAGTCTTGGCTAGAGTAGTCGGTGAAGATGAACCATCTCAGCTAACCACTTCGTTTTTTGGTTTTTTTTTCAGATTCTTCAATTTATTGAAACAAATTTATAATATATGTCTCTATGATTTTCTGGAATTTCATTCGTATCTGTTATAATGTTTGCCTTTCAGTTTCTAGTTTTACTGAAGTAGGTCTTCCCTTTTTTTGTTTATTTTGGTTCAAAATGTGCCAATTGTGTTTTATCCTTTAATTAATTAATTAATTAATTAATTAATTAATTAAAAATAAAAGAAGAGTCCTCAAGATTTTGTCAACATGGATAGGTTTAGAGCATGAAGAGAAGGTGTTTATAGAAATTAAAAACAGTTGTTATGCTAAAACATTATCAATTACTTGTCACAAATGCTACTTTGCTACAGGTGTCTATATTAAGATAATCATTTTACTTATATTTTCTTATTTTATTTTATTTTATTTTTATGAACAATGAAGTCACATGTTCTATCCTCGTATATCCTTATTCAAGGACCCTTCTCCCTCTCAACACATCAGGTTATTCTCCTTCTCCACAACTCCCCATCCCCTCTCTGGGCAGACAGCAGGCAGTACCAAGGTCCCGCTGTCCCAATATTGCTTAGTTCAGTCTCCACTCCTGGCAGATCCAGTTTTCTCCCCCCAGCCTCAAGACTGAGTCATGTGTTCCTCTAGGAGTAGTGGGATCCAAGGAGTCAGTCCAAGGTGTTTCTGATCCCAAGCTATTCAGAGGTTGTGGCTTGCAGCTTGGGCATGCTTGTTTTTTTCTTGTCTGTTTGAAGGTTTGTTTAGAGTCCACTATTAAGTGAATACATCCCCTGCTTATCTTTCAGGGTTTGTGATAACTCGCTCAGGAGGATATTCTACAAATCAATCCATTTGCCTGCAAATTTTAGGATATCAATTTTTCTTACTGCTGAGTAGTACTCCATTGTGTAGATGTACCACAGTTTGTTAATCCATTCTTCAGTTGAGGGACATCTAGGTTGTTTCCAGGTTCTTGCTATTACAAATAATGCTGCTATGAACATACTTGAGCTAATGCCTTTGGAGTGTGACTGTGCATCTTTAGGGATTACACCCAGAAGTTGTACTCAAGGTCCTTGGGGAAATTGATTCTCAGTTTTCTGAGAAACCGCCATACTGCATTCCAAAGTGGCTGAACAAGCTTACACTCCCACCAACAATGGAGGATTGTTCCCCTTGCTCCTCATTCTTTCCAGCATAGGCTGTCCTCTGTGTCTTTTATCTTAGCCAATCTAACAGGTGTCAGGTGGTATCTCAAAGTTGTTTTGATTTGCATTTGTCTGATGGCTAAAGATGATGAGCACTTTTTCAGGTGCCTTTCAGCCATTTGTAATTCTTCTGCTGAGAATTCCCTTTTTAGATCTGAATCCCATTTTTTGATTGGGTTATTCAAGGCTTTGGGCTCTAGATTCTTGAGTTCTTTATATATGTTAGAGATCAATCCTCTATCACTTGTAGGGTTGGTGAAAATCTTTTCTCATTCTGTAGGCTGTCGTTTTGTCCTATTGACAGTGTCCTTAGCTTTACAGAAGCTTCTTAGCTTCAGGAGATCCCACTTATTGATTGTTGATTTTAGTGTCTGTGCCACTAGTGTTATATTTAGGAAGTGGTCGCTTGTGCCAATTCGTAGAAACATATTTCCCATGTTCTTTTCTATCAAGTTTAAAGTAGCTGGGTTTATGTTGAGGTCTTTGATCCATTTGGATTTGAGTTTTGTGCAGGGGGACAGGCTTGAATCTATTTGCATTTATCTATATACTACCATCCAGCTATGCGAACACCATTTGTTAAATATACTATCCTTTTTCCATTGACTATTTTGAGCCTCTTTGTCGAAGATCAGGTATTCATAGGTTTTTGGGTTAAAGTCTGGATCCTGAATTCTATTTCATCGGTCCACAATCTGTTTTTATGCCAGTACCAGGCTGTTTTTATTACTGTAGCTGATAGTATAACTTGAGTCAGGGATGGTAATGCCTCCTGAGGTTCTTTTGTTGAGTAAAATTGTTTTGGCAATCCTGGCTTTCCTGTTATTCAAAATGAAATTGAGTATTGTTCTTTCAAGGTCCAAAAAATATTGTGTTGGGATTTTGATAGGCAGTGCATTGAATCTGTAGATTGCTTTTGGTAGAATTGCCATTTTTACTATGTTGATCCTACCAATCCAGGAACATGGGTGAGCTTTCCATTTTCTGATATCCTCTTCAATTTCTTTCTTCAATGATTTAAAATTTTTGTCAAATAGGTCTGTTACTTCTTTGGTTATAGTTACTCCAAGGTATTTAATACTATTTGCAGCTATTATGAAGGGTAATGTGTCCCTTATTTCTTTTCAGTTCTTCTATCTTAGTGTATAGAAGGGCTACTGATTTCTTTGAATTAATCTTGTTTCCTGCTACATCATTCATAGCAGTTCCTTGGAAGAATTTTGTGGGTCATTTATGTATACAATCATATCATCTGCAAATAGAGATAGTTTCACTTCTTCTTTTCCAGTTTGTATCCCCTTAATCACCTTTCGTTCTTTTATTACTTTATTACTTTAGCTAAAACTTTGAGAATAGATAAGGGGAGAGAGGCCATCCTTGTCTAGTTCCTGATTTTAGTGGGATTGCTTTGAGTTTTTCTACATTAATTTTGATACTGGCTGCCATCTTCTTGTAAATTGCCTTTTTTATATTTAGGTATTCTCCCTGTATTCCTGATCTTGCCAGGGCTTTAATCATAAAGGAGTGTTGGATTTTGACAAAGGCTTTTTCAACATCTAAGGATATGATCATGTGGTTTTGTTCCTTTAGTTTGTTTATATGATGGATCACATTTATGGTTTTCTGTATGTTAAAGCAGCCCTGCATTTCTGGGATGAAGCCTACTTGGTCATGGTGCATGATATTTTTTATACATTGTTGTAAACGGTTTGCTAAAATTTTGTTGAGAATTTTAGCATAAGTGTTCATGAGAATAATGTCCAGAAAGCCGTCCATTTCTTCTAGGTTTTCCATTTTTGTAGAATACAGATTTTCAAAGTATGACCTGATAATTGTTTGGATTTCCTGTGGGTCTGTTGTTATGTCCCCTTTTTCATTTCTGATTTTGTTGATTTGAACAATCTCTCTCTTTTTTGATTAGTTTGGATAAGGGCTTATCTATCTTGTTGACTTTCTCAAAGAACCAACTCTTAGATTCATGGATTCTTTGTATTGTTCTTTTTGTTTCAATTGCATTGATTTCAGCTCTAAGTTTGATTATTTCCTGCCATCTACTCCTTCTAGGTGAGTTCGCTTCTAATTGTTCTAAGACTTTCAGCTGCACTGTTAGGTCTCTAGTGTGGGATTTCTCAAGGTTTTTCATATAGGCGTCTAGCGCTATGAATTTTCCTCTTAAGACTGCTTTCGTTATGTCCCACAAGTTTGGATACTCTGTGGATTCATTTTCATTAAATTCTAGGGAGACTTTTATTTTTTTCTTAATTTCTTCCTTGACCTAGAGGTGGTTCAGCTAAGTGATGTTTAGTTTTCATGAATTGGTAGGCTTTCTTTGATTTTTGTTATTGTTGAACTCTAACTTTAGGCTCTGGTGGTCTGATATGATACAAGGGATTATTTTCATTTTTTTGTATCTGTTGATATTTGCTTTATGACCAATTATGTGGTCCATTTTGGAGAAAGTTCCATGAGGAGCTGTGAAATATGTATATTCCTTTGCATTTGGGTGGAAGCTTCTGTAGATATCTATTAAATCCATTTGTATCATAACCTCTTTTAGAGTCCTTATTTCTATGTTGAGTCTTTGTCTGATTGATCTATCCAGGGTTGAAAGTGGGGTATTGAAGTCTCCCACTATTAGGGTATAAGAATTGATGTGGGATTCAAGCTTTAGCAGTATTTCTTTTACATAAGCAGCTGCCCTTATATTAGGGGCATAAATATTCAGGATTGAAATCTCTTCTTGACCAATGTTTCCTGTGATGAATAAGTAATCACCATCGTGGTCACTTTTAATTGCTTTTAGCTTAAAGTCTACTTTGTTAGATAATAGGATGGCAACCCCAGCTTGTTTCTTAGGACCATTTGACTGGAAAATCTTTTCCCAACCTTTTACTCTAACCCTCTGTCTGTCTTTGTGGTTGATGTGTGTTTCTTGTAGACAACAGAAGCCTGGCTTCTGTTGTTGTATCCATATTGTTAGCGTGTGTTGTTTTACAGGAGAGTTGAATCCATTGATATTAAGGGATATTAGTGACCACTGATTGATATTTCCTGTCATTTTTGGTGGTAACTTATTTGTATTTCCTTTCTCTGGAGTATTCTTTTTCGGTGTTATTGATTGTTTGTGATTACATGGATGTATCTGGGTTCTTTAGGTTGGAGTTTTCCCTCTAATACTTTCTGTAGCACTCGATTGGTGGATGGATAGTTTCAGTCTGACTTTGTCCTGAAATATCCTGTTTACTCCATCTATGGTGATTGATAGTTTTGCAGGGTATAGTAATCTAGTTTGGCAGCCATGCTCTTTTAGCGTGTGTATAACTTCTGACCAAGCACTTCTAGCTTTCATTGTTTCCATTGAATAATCAGGTGGTATTCTGATGGGTCTGCCTTTATAGGTAAGTTAGCCCTTTTCTTTTGCAGCTATTAAAATTTTTTCTTTGTTCTATATGTTTTGTGGCTTGATTATTATATGGCACACTGACTTTTTTGGGGGATCATATCTATTTGGTGTTCTGTAAGCTTCTTGTATCTTTATAGGCATTTCCTTCTTCAAGTTTTCTTCTATGATTTTATTGAAAACATTATCTGTGCCTTTGTGCTGATATTCTTCTCCTTCTATTCTTATTATTCTCAAGTTAGGTCTTTTCATGGTGTTCCAGATTTCCTGAACATTTTGTGTTATGGCTTTTTTGGTTTTAGTATTTTCTTTGACTGATACCTCTATTTGAACTACTGAGTCTTCCACTTCAGAGATTCTATCTTCCATCTCTTGAACTCTGTTGGTTATGCTTGTATCTGTGGTTCCAGCTTTTTTCTTCAGGTTTTCTATTTCCATCTTTGCCTCATTTTGTGCCTTTTTTATTGCTTCTATTTCAGCTTTTAGTTCCTGGCATGTTTCTTTCATGGATTTGTTCATCTCTTCCAATTTTTTGTTTGTATTTTCTTCTATTTCTCTAAGGGAATTTTTCATATCTTCTTTGAGAGCTTTCAGCTAACCACTTTGAAGTTGTTCTGGATGCAAATTTTTGAGGAAACTGCAACAGAGGCATTCTGTGAGGCTAGATTGTCCAAGCTACTTGACTTCATTGGTTTCTAGCTCTTTTTTCTGAAAATACACAAGCATTTAAAGGTAATATACTATCTGCATTAACACAAATATGGAATGTGACTCATCTAAAGATAATTTCTTTTACTATGTTTGAGCAGGTAAAAGGCACCTATCAACTTTCAAAGTCTATTTCAAATGTATAGCAAAGCTGTAATGTAAATCTCCATCCATGTTGTATGACAGGATGGCATGTGAAAATAAGTCATGAAGGCTCTATGGTCAACAAGATTTGTATGTCTCATCTAGTCTCAAAATGCTTTCCATGTAGAAGGATCAGCATATACATCATCTGTCTTACAGTTTTTCTTAGTTTCTTGCTTTATGTCTGTAGCCATGAAGGTCTCCCCCAGTCAATTTTAATTATTATTAATTTTGAATAAATCTATAGCTTTTCATTTCTGGTGGAAACAAAGACATAACCTCTCCCCCAATGTCATATATTTCCTGACTTCCATTCATAAGTTAAGACAGTCTTAAAATATATAGGCTCACTTAATCTAGCACATTTTAAAAATCCAATGTCTCTTAGTAGTTGTTAGATTTTTCACATTATCATTTAAAAATTTAAAGTTAAAAACCACTATATAGGGTTCAAGCATCCTGTGTTATAATATTTCCCATCCTTATGTAACTTATTCTTTTTATATTACTTTCCTGTCTCTTTAAAGACTTTATTATTTTCAAATTACTTTTCCTGTGATTGTCTTTAGCCATTTCTTTTTCTTTCTTTAGTGCCTAAGCACATTTTCAAGCACATTGTAACTGTTCTGAGCGGATTTTGTCCGGATTTGGCTTTCTCATGTCTTCAGCCTTTTCTGATAGCATGAGCCAAGCCTTGAAGGGTCAGGCCACTTTCTGTGATCATTCAGAGTTTTGCCAGAGAAACTGAAGCATCTGCACATTGTGGCAATGGGAAAATGTTCATTTTGGCATTTTTTGAGAGCCATGCCTTGTGTCTGTGGGCACTGTCTGGGAACTGTGCCTACCTGTGTTGAAATGGTTCTGGCACAGACTTTCCAGGCCTAGCCTCGAAGTTTGGCCCTGCAGACCCCCAGTTTTGCAGTTCCACAGAGTTACAGAATCACACAAATGCTTACATTAATTTTACACTGATTGACCTAGCATCCAGGTATATAACTTGCTAGTTCCTTCATCTGAACTCAACCCATCTTCTTCAGCCGTGCAGATCAGTACCTTTTCTCAGAGCAGCATTTTCTCTGCATCTCCAGGTAGCTCAAGCTACTCTGGCATCTGTGTCTGGCATCTGTGTCTGGTGTCTGTCTCTGCTCTGTGATGGTCCGAAGTTTTCTTAGCCTGGTAGCCCCGCCCATACTTCCTGTTTGCCTTTGGCCAATCAGCTTTTATTAAACCCAATAGGCAGGACAAACATTTACATTACCAGCATAATTCCACTACGTATCTGTGCTCTGGGAAGTTGCTTGGTCCATGTTGTAGCAGGCATTTTCACCTAGTGCTGAGTAGCTTGCCAGATGCTCATAGGTCCTGTGCTTGGATATATGTGCCTCTGTGTTGGACACTAAAGGTAGATAGATTTTCCTTGGGCTGTTATCTCCTGAAGAATGACATTGAGACTTTTTATTAAGTATGAGAGCTTGGCTTAGTTTAGTCTTGCTCCCAACTAGCTCTTAAAACTTAAATTAACCCATTTATATTAATCTATATTAATTCTGACATGTGGTTTGATACCTCTCCTCCATACTGTACACCCAACTTCCTTTGTGTCTCACTGGTGAATCCCTCTCTTAGTCATGGTTTTTATTGCTGTGGAGAGACATAATCACTATAGCAACTCTTATAAAGAAAAATTTTATTTGGGTGGTTCACTTACAGGTTCAGAGGGTCAGTTCATTATCATTATGACAGGGAGCATGGCAGTGTACAGGCAGATATGCTGCCAGAGTAGTATCTGAGAGTACTACATCTTGTAGGCAACAGGAAGTTGACTGAGACACTGGAAGTATCCCAAGCATAGGAAACCTTAACACCCTCCCACACTTTCTCCAACAAGGTTATACCCACTTTAATAAAGCCACACTTCCTAATAGTGCTACTCTGTATGAGATTATGGGAATCAATTACATTTAAACTACTACACTCCTGTCTCTAAGATTCTTCCCAAGTTCCTCTCTCTCCCTAGAAGTCCTGTATATCTTCTCCTGTCTAACTATTGGTTATTTAGCTCATAATTAAACCAATTAGAAGATGGTTTAGGCAGGTGAGGTAAAACAGAGACATTTTTCTGTAACATATTACTAAATCTGGCTGCTACATCAACTCCTTTTCTGTTTTTGTCCAGAGAGAGACATGCTCCCCATGGGTATCCACAAAGCATGGCATAGCAAGTTGTGGTAAGTCTAAACACCTCCTCTAGTATTAAGCTTGGGGAAGGCAATCCAATATGAGTAATAGGCTCCCAAGAGCCAGCCAGAGCATTAGGGACATCCCTTGTTTTCATTGTTAGGAGTCCCACAAGTAGACAAAGCTACACAACTGTTTACATGAATGTAGAGGGTCTAGAATGGTCCCATGAAAGATTACTTGTTGACAGTTTAGACTCTCTGAGTTTCAGCAAGTCCATGCTAGTTTTCTCTGTGTGTGGTTTTTTTTTTGTTTTGTTTTGTTTTTTTGTTTTTTTGTTTTTTGATGTCCTTGATCCATCTGGCTCCTACAATCATTCCTCCTTATCATCAACAAAGCTCCCTGAGCTTGGACTAATGTTTGGCTGTGAGTCTCTGCATCTGTTTCCATCACTGTCTTAGTTGGCGTTTTGATGTGGGAATGCCTTTATGCATGCTGTGAAATAAAGGAACTATTTTAGTTAATGACAGGCATCATAGGTAGGCAGGGAAATCAGAGCCCAGCAGAAGAAGAAGGATGGAATTGAGACACTTGCTCCAGTTGCCCAGGAAGAAACATGTAACAGAATAGGCAAGTCACAGGCCACGTGGCAGGACAGATTAACAGAAATGGGTTGAATTCAGATGCAGGAGCTAGCTAGCAATATGCCTGAGACATGGGGCAAGCAGGATGAAATTAATATAAGCATCTGTGTGTTTCTTGGGGACTTTGGGATTGTTGGTCCAGATAAGCAGGGGCAGGCAAGTCTGAAGCATGGAGCTAAACAAACCAGAAACCTCAGATTACTGTGAAGAGATATCAAGACCATGGCATCTCTTATAAAGAAAACACTTAATTGGTGTGGTTCACTTACAGTTTAAGAAGTTCAGTCCATTAGAATCATGATAATGAGCATTGGAGCGTGCAGGCAGATGTGGTACTGGGATGGTGGCTGAGAGTCCTACATCTTGCAGACAACAGAAAGTTGACCGAGATACTTGGTGATAACCTGAGGATATGAACCCTCAAAACCTGCCCCCACAGTGACACACTTCTGTAGTTGGAATTAGGGGGGCACCAACCAACTCAAAAATAAAGATACAGAGACTTATAATTAATGATAAAAGCTTAGACTTGTCCCAGTGGTTCTTATAACTTAAATTAACCTATTTCTGTCCATCTACATTTTGCCTAGGGGCTTCTTACCTTTCTTCCATTCTGTATGTCCTGCTTTCCTGTTTCTTTGGTGTCTGACTGGCTGGCCCTGGCGTTTCCCTGGCTTCTCCCTTTCTTTCCTCTTCCAGCCTAAATTTCTCTTCCTCCTACTTACTTTCTCTGCCTGGAAGTTCAGTCTATATTTTCTCTCTTGATATTGACCATTCAGCTTTTTTAAATTAGATCAATCAGTGCTTGAGGCAGACAAGGTAAAACACATCTTTATATAATTAAACAAATGCAACACATTTTTACAGAGTTAAATCTTCTGCAACATAAACACATGCAACAATCTTTACATAGCTAAACAAATGCAACACCTCTTTGAAGAGTAAAATAAATGTTCTGCAACACACTTCCTTCAACCAGGACATACCCACCACTCCAACAAAGCTGGACCTCATAGTAGTGCCACTCCATAAGAGATTGTGGGGGCCAACTACATTCAAACTACCACATTCTACTACCTGCCCCCATAAGATTGCAACAGTATCATAATGCAAAATGCATTTAGTCCAACTCCAAAAGTCTCCATAGTTTATCACAGTCTCAACAATGTTTAAAAATCCAAAGTTCAAAGTTTCTTCTAAGATTCATGCAATTTCTTAACTATATAATCCCTTATAAAATAAAAATAAAATAACCAAACCACATACTTCCAACATATAATGGCACAGGATATGCATTTTCATTCCAGAATGTAAGGAAGGAGCATAGTGAGGAAATACTGAACCAAAGCAAGACCAAAACCAGCCTAGAAAACGTCAAACTGTGCATCTCTCTGTCTGATGTCAAAGCACTCTTTAGATCTTCAGTACCTTTTAACTTTGTTGCCTGTAACACAATTCTTTCTCTTGGGCTGTTTCCACTCCCTGCTGGAATCCCTCCTTGGCAAGAATACCATAATTATGCATCTCTACCATCTTGGGGTCTCCAAGGTAATACAGGTTTTAACTTTACAGCTTCATGCAATGGCCTCTCTGGCCTCCATACAGGGATAAATATTCCTGACACATGCCTGGTCTCAGCACCTTTCTTTAGGCAGGGAGGTAAATTCCATAACCCATTTTGTCTGTTCTTAACTCTAAAGCCAGAACCACATAGCTGAAGCTGCCAAGTTTTCCTGCTTACCTGGGCTGGAACATGCCCCCCCCCCCTTATTCAATTATATCTTAACCAGATTTCTGTCATTCAGTGCCTAATCTGGGGCTGTTCTGAAACTGGATCTGTAGATCAGACTGGCCTACAACTCAAATATCTGCCAGCCCCTGCACTCTGAGTGCTGTGATTTAAAGTATGCCTTATCACACTAGGCTCTAAGTCTTAGTTCTTTTATACAAGTTAGAAATTTAGCTGGGTGGGATCTTGCCCTGAGGTCACTAGTCCCTTTATTCATTTTCTTAATATATTTATCCCCTGAACACAGGATTTAGCTCTATTCACTCCTGGTGCCCTTTTCTCAATCCGTACATTTTGTACTTTTATTTACTTAGCTTGCTTCTTTTCATTATAAACCTTCATTAGAGCTAACAGTAATAATCACAGAACAGAGCCAATATTAGGCTGTTTAGAGATTTCCTCTGCCAACAGAATTAACCCAGAATTTTTCATTTAGCCTCAAGCATAACCTTTGGACAAGAGCAAAAAGCAGCCACATTCCGCATCGAAATATCACAAGAACAATCTAGGCAATATACTAGAATTCTCTGAAACCTCTTGAGCTTCACAGTCCTACTCATTCTCAGCATTGCTGTCGTCCATGTCCCTATTATTATGCCCATTAAGCAGAACTTCAAGTATTCCTTTGCTTGCCCAACCCAAAGTACCAAAGTCCAAATTTCTCCAAATGAAAATATGGTGTGACCTATCACAGCAACACCCATCTCTGGTACCAATTTCTGTCTTACTTTGCATTTCTATTGCTGTGAGGCGATACCACGACCATGAAAACTCTTAAGAAGAAAACATTTAATTGGGGTGCCTCACTTACACTTTAAGAGGCTTGGTCCATTTTCATTATGATGAGGAACATGACAGCATGCAGGCAGATGGATACAGTTTGGAGTAGCACCCAATACTACATGATTTTGCAGGCAACAGGAAGTCAACTGAAATACTGGGCATGATCCTGAGCATAGGAAATCTCAAAGCAGACCCCCCCCCATGGTGACAATTTTCTCCAAGGAGGCCATATCTATTTCAACAAAGCTACATTTCCTAATAGTGTCATTTCCTATGAGAGTATGGTGGCTAATTACATTCAAACTAACACAGTAAGTTACTATCTGAAGGCTCCCTGCTGACAATTGGGGTAGACACCAATCTATGAGTGTAGCAGAATATTGTTAAGTATTATTGTGCTGATATTTTATTTTCTTCAGTCATGTTTGGTTCTGTCATTGGTCTCTGGGCCTTCCAGCCTCTGGGTCCTGCTATTCCAAGCAGTATAAGAGGTGGGCTCACTGTCATGGTATGGGTCTGAGTTTGGGCCAGTCATTGCTGGCCACTCTCCCCCCACCTCCTCCCCCTGCAATACATTGGAAGAACAGCATGTAGGTCTAATGTTATATGTCAGAGTTGGTGTCACAATCTCTCCACAGGAAGTCCTACCTGATCATACGAAATGGACAATTCAGGCTACATATCCACTATTGCTAGAAATCTTAGTTGGAGTCACCCTTGTAGATTCCTGGGAGTTTCCCTGGCACCAGTTTCTACCTGACCCCTAAATGCCCCCTTTCCCATCATCTCTTTTAGTACTCACCCCCTCCATCCAACCTCTAACCTGATCCCTTATGTTCCTATCCCCACCCCATCCCCAGTCCACCCAGGAATTTTCTTCTATTTCCCAAGGAGATTCATGTTTCCACCTTGGGCCCTCCTTGTTACCTAGCATTTCCAGAACTATGGGTTGTAGCATGGTTATCCTTTTCTTTACAGCTACTGTCTACTTATGAGTGAGTACATACCATGTTTGTCTTTCCAGGTCTGAGTTCCCTCACTCATGATAATGTTTTTCTAGTTCCATCCATTTGCCTGCAAATTTCCTGATATCATTGTTTTTGAACAGTTGAGTAATACTCCATTGTGTAAGTGTACCACATTTATTTTTTCTTCAATTGAGGGACATATAGATCATTTTCAGGTTCTGACTATTACAAATAAAGCAGCTATGAGCATAGTTGAGCAAGCATTTTTGACATATGATTGAGAATCCTTTGGGTATATGCCCAAGAGTTGTATATATGAGTCTTTAGGTAGATTGATTCCAAATTTTCTGAGAAACTTTTGTATTGATGTCCAAAGTGGCTGTACAAGTTTGCACTCCTACCAGCAATGGAAGAGTGTTCCTTTTGCTCCACATACTCTCCAGCATAAGCTGTCACTTGTATTTTTGATCTTATTTATTCTGACAGGTATAAGAAGAAATCTCAGAGCTGTTGTGATTTGCATTTCCTTGATGACTAAAGTTGTTGAACATTTGTTTTTGTTTTTTGAAAATCAATATCAAATATTATATAAAAAGCAAAACATTCAGAATAGATAACAAAAAAACCCATAGAATAATAAAACTTCTCTTTTCTCTAAAATACATGAAACAAAAAAAATTAAATCTAAAGCTTCTCAAGCCAGGTTAGGCTCAGCTACAGATAAAGAAAGCACAGTAGGTCACAGCTAATGCCCCCGGATTCACTATGGCCACCACAAATTCCTGCTAAGTAACCCTTCTACAGACAAACCAGAAGTTTTGTTTTGTTTGGTTTTGTGTGTGTGTGTGTGTGTGTGTGTGTGTGTGTGTTTTAAATCACTTTATTCACCCATCATCTTTCAATGAAAAAAGAATGTTTTTGCTTAAAGTCCACTAATGAGTAAGTACATCCCCTACTTATCCTTCTGAGTTTGTGAGACCTCGATTAGGAAAATATTTTCCAAAAAATGTGGTACATCTACACAATGGAGTACTACTCAGCAATAAGAGAAAATGATAT
The DNA here is from genome assembly GCA_004025045.1 of Sigmodon hispidus. NCBI lineage: Eukaryota > Metazoa > Chordata > Mammalia > Rodentia > Cricetidae > Sigmodon > Sigmodon hispidus. The sequence goes on from PVIH01023178.1 coordinate 14,223, forward strand.
ACTAAAATTTGCCAGCAAATGAATGATCATTTCTTTAAGTGTTTCTTTGTCATTTGAGATTCTTCTGTTGAGAATTCTGTTTTTAGGTCTTCATCCCATTTTAAAATAGGTTTATTTGCTATTTTGATGACTAGATTCCTAGACTCTTTTTTTTTTTTTTTTGGCTTTACAAACTTTTTTATTATTTATTTTTTAAAAAGGGAATTCTCAGCAGAAAAAATATGAATGGCTGAAAGACACTTGAAAAAGTGCTCAACTTCTTTAGCCATCAGAGAAATGCAAATCAAAACAACTTTCAGATACCACCTTACACCTGTCAGATTGGATAAGATAAAAGACACAGATGACAGCCTAATGCTGGAGAGGTTGCAGAGCAAGGGGAACACTCCTCCATTGTTGGTGGGAGTGTAAGCTTGTTCAGCCACTCTGCAATGAAGTATGGCGGTTTCTCAGAAAACTAGGAATCAATCTCCCCAAGTATCCAGCAATACCACTGGGCATATATTCTAAAGATGCACATTTGCACTCCAAAAGCATTAGCTCAACTATGTTCATAGCAGCATTATGTGTAATAGCAAGAACCTGGAAACAACCTAGTTTCCCCTTAACTGAGAAATGGATTAGCAAACTGTGGTACATTTACACAATGGAGTACTACTCAGCAGTAAGAAAAAAAATGATATCCTAAAATTTGCAAGCAAATGGATAGATTTGGAGAATATCCTCCTGAGCGAGGTATCACAAACCCAGAAAGATAAGCAGGGGATGTACTCACTCATTAGTGGACTCTAAACAAAAAAGCAAAAAGCAAAGCATGTCCAAGCTGCAAACCACAACCACTGAACAGCTTGGGATCTGATACACCTTGGACTGGCACCTTGGATCCCACTCCCTCTAGAGGAATACCTGACTCAGTCTTGATGTTGGTGGGAGGAAACTGGATCATCCAGGAGTGGATGCTGAACTAAGCCATATTGGGACATTGGGACATTGGGACCTTGGGACCTCCTGCCCTTGCTGTGGAGGAATGGGGAGATGTGGAGAAGAGAGTGTGACTGGAGGGGGTGGGAGGGAGAAGGGACCTTGAACAAGGACATACACGGATAGAAAATGTATCTTTATTCATAATAATAAAAAAGACACAAAATATTGCCCAACCAGGTTTAACTTTTATTCTCCAAAAGATTATTAAGCAAACAATTTGCATTAATAACAACCTCCATTGAGGAAGAAGTTATTTCTCTTTGCCCAAGACCTTCATTTAAACTTAACTTACTATCTTTGGCAAACAAAGATAGTAAGACCAAGATCCCTCTCTATTTAAAAACCCTCTGGTATGACTGCCTAAAGTGATCTGACCAAGAATGGCACTGACATGCTTTTATTCACATTCCTTGCCTCTACGAAAATCTCAGACTAAAATGGGCACATGAGATTTTGTCTCCACCTGCCTTATATTCCTGTTTCTACCTCCCTAACACTGGGACCAAAGGCATGCACCTCCCAAGGCTTGGATGAAAGGCATGGATCCCAAGTGCTAGGATTAAAGGTGTGTGCTTCCACAACCTGGCTTGAAAACCTGATATTCCTGCTTCCTCTTCCAACGTGCTGTGTTTAAAGGTGTGTGCCACCACTGCCTGGCCTATATGTCTAGCTCTGCCCTCTGATCTTCAGTCAAGCTTTATTTGTCAGAATACTAACAAAATATCATTTCCCCCTTTTGTCTAAATAAAAATCAAAGGTTTTAACTAACATAGAAAAACTGTATATAATAAATACAATAACTATATACACAGGCAATTATTACATTAATGACGTCTGGTCCATTAACCTTTGACAAATTCAGAGAAAATACTCCATTATCTATCTTACCTTAGTGAGCTGAAAGTGTTGTAGCTAATTCACTTCTACCCTAACTTGCATTACCAACCCAAAACTGTTTTCATACCTATCAACTTTATACACCTACATCTCTTTTGTGTCTTTTCCGAATTTGTTAAAAAGGAAAACTATAACTATAAAGTCTTCAACTACATCAGAGACCTGATAAAGATATATTACCTGAATAAACAGGAAGCATAAACAAAAATAATATATGACAGAAATAGCTGGATGCCTGGGCACTCACTCAAGGTTCCTCTTCAACATTGGGGAAGCCATCTTTGGCCTACAGGACAGACTAAAACATCTGACAGACTCATAAGTGGAGCAGGATATTTGAAGGACCATGCTAACTTGTCTTGGCAAAGTTCTGCAGTCTCTTTCTTTTGTGTCCTGCTTGTCCAATTTGCATAGCATACTGTCAGCAGTTAAGGCAAGGGTGTTTTCTTGCCCAGTGGCTAACTTTTGGCACAAAGAAAATAAACTCCATATGGAGTTTCTTTGATTCCCATCATCTTCTCTGAAGTAGTTGGTGCTGCAAGGAGCAGAAATGCCTGGCAGAATGCCCTTCCAAGATGGACACAAGACAGCAGGCAGGCAGCTGTGTGCACTTCAGAGGGCTCCAGGTTCCCAGGCCTGAGGTCCCATGGTCTAACGTTCAGATGTTCTCATGGGAGAGGTGAAGGGCCACCAAAAACCTTAGTCTTCCTGCCATTCACAGGAGCCTGCATGTGGGTTCAGGTAGATCATGTCCCAAGTCATTCTCAGCAGGGGCCACCAAGGAGCTGGGGATATCAGGAACCTTACCCCAGGAAGCAGGTCAACAAGGACCCTTTTCTCAGAGCAGCATTTCCTCTGCGTCTCCTGTCAGCTCCAGTGACTCTGGCATCTGTGTCTGGCTTCTGTGTCTGGTGTTTGTCTCTGCTCTGAGATGTTCCTCAGATTCCTAAATTCTTTATATATTTTGGAGATCAGCCCTCTGTTGAATGTAGGTTTAGTGAAGATCTTTTCCCATTCTGTAGGCTGCTGTTTTGTCTTATTGACTACGTCCTTTGCCTTACAGAAGCTTCTGAGCTTCAGGGGGTCTCATTTATTAATTGCTGAGATTACCTTCTGTGCTGCTGGTGTTATATATGGGAAGTGATTTTTTTTTGGTTGTTGTTGCACCATTGAATTCAAGGTTATTTCCCACTTTCTCTTCTATCAAGTTCAGTGTAACTGGATTTATATTGAGGTCTCTGATCCACTTGGATTTGAGTTTTTGCAGGGTGATAGACATGGATCTATTTGCATTCTTCTAAATGCCACCATCCAGCTATGCCAGCATCATTTGTTGATGATGCTGTCTTTTTTCCATTGTATAATTTTGACCTCTTTGTCAAAAATCAGGTGTTCACAGGTGTGGTGATATATTACATATTTAACAAAACCTGAGATAGCACTCAATAAAATCCTTGGCCGACAGCTCAAGAACTTTTTGATCCTGAGTACAAGGACAAATAGCTGGGATTCAATAGCACACACCTTTTATCCCAGCACAGGGGAGTCTGGTAGTGGTGACCTACACCCTTAATCCTATAACTTCAGAGACAGAACTTCCTCTGTGTCTATGAGTTCAAGGCTAGCTACAAAACAGAGTAGTTCACACCTTTAATCCTAACTTGAATGGGATACAGATGATAATAAGGGTATATAAGGCCTCATAGGAACCCAGCAGAGAGAGAAGCAACCAGGAGAAGTGACCAGGAGCTAGGCTGAGGTAATTACGAGACAGCTGGGTGAAAATTGACTGTGGTGCTTCCTCTCTCTGATATTTCAGACTTCCCCAATATTTGGCTCAGAGTCTCTTTTCATACAATCTGAATTGGTACCACACAGGTGTATGCATTTATGTTGGGGTCTCATTGTGATCCTACTGCTCCATCTGCCTTATTTTTTGCTGGCATCAGGCTGTTTTTCTACTATAGCTCTATAGTAGAGCTTGAGATCAGGGTTGGTGATGCCACTGGAGGTTCTTTTATCTTCCAAGATTATTTTAACTATCCTGGGTCTTTCATTATTCCATATGAAGTTGAGTATTGTTCCTTCAAGATCTGTAAAAAAAAAATGTGTTAGAGTTTTTATGGGAATTTATGTATTGAATTTGTAGATTGCTTATGCTGAGCTGGTCATTTTACTGTGTTACTTCTTCCAATCCATGAGCATGGAAGATCTTTCCATCTTCAAATATCTTCTCCAATTTTTTTCTTCAAAGATTTGGAGTTCTTGTAATGCAGGTCTTTCACTTGCCTTGTTAGAATTACTCCCCAAGGTATTTTATATTATTTGTGTCTATGGAAAAGAGTGTTGTCTCTCTGATTTCTTTCTTAGCCCTTATATCATTTGTATACAAGAGAGACACTGATCTTTTAAAGTTAATCTTGTCTCCAGTCATTTCACTAATGGTGTTTACCAGCTGTAGAAGTTCTCTGGTAGAATTTTTTGGATTACTTATGTATTCCATCATGTCATCTGCAAATAGTGATACTTTGCTTTCTTCTTTACCAATTTACATCCCCTTGGTATCTTTTTTCTGTCTTGTTGCTCTAGCTACAACTTTTGAATGCCATACCGAATAGATATGGAGAGATGTACACCTTTGTCTTGTTCCTGATTTTAGTGAAAGTGCTTTGAGTTCCTCTCCATTTAATTTGATGTTGCCTGTTACCTTGCTGTATATTTACTGTATCCCTGATCTCTCCAAGACCTTTAACATGAACGGTGTTGGATTTTGTCAAAGGCTTTTTCAGCATCTAATGAGATGATCATGTGTTGGTTCTTTCCATTTGTTTATATGTTGGACAACATTGACTGATTTTCATATGATGAGTCATCCTAGCATCTCTGGGATCAAGCCTACATGGTAATGGTGAATGATCTCTCTGACGTGTTCTTGTAGTTGGCTTGCAAGGATTTTAGAATCAATTTTCATGAAGTAAGTTGGTTTGTAATTCTCTTTCTTTGTGGAGCCTTTGTGTGGTTTGGGTATCAGGGTGACAGTGTCCTCACAAAAAGAATTTGGTAATGTTTGTCTGTTCCTATATTGTGGAATAATTTGAGGAGTATTGTTATTAGCTCTTCTTTGAAAGTCTAGTAGAATTCTCTACTGAAACCATCTGGCCCTGGGATTTTTTTGGAGGGAGGGACTTTTAATAGCTGCTTTTATTTCTTTGTGGGTTATAGGTATATTTAAACTGTTTATCTGACCTTGATTTAACTTTGGTAAGTGTCATGTATTGAGAAAATTATCTATTTCTTTTAGATTTTGTGGTTGTGTGTAGTATAGGTATTTAAAGTATGACCCAATAATGCACTGAATTTTCTCAGTGTCTATTGTTATGCCCCCTTATAATTTTTTTCATCTTTTTCTTTTATTTATTTATTTATAAATTTTTTCAAAGATGTCACACTTTCTAACCTTGTATATCTTTATTCAAGGTCCTTTCCCCCTCCCGCCACATCAGGTCATTCTTTCTTCTCCACAACTCCGCATCCCCTCCCTGGGCAGGCAGCAGACAGTCCCATGGTCCCACTGACCCAATATTGCTTAGTTCCATCTCCACTCATGGCAGATCCAGCTTTCTCCCCCCGCACCCCTGAAGAGTGAGTCAGGTGTTCCTCTAAGGGGAGCGGGATCCAAGGAGTCAGTCCAGGGTGTTTCTGATCCCAAGCTGTTCAGTGGTGTGGTTTGCAGCTTGGGCATGCTTTGCTTTTTTCTTCTTTGTTTGTTTGTTGAGAGACCACTAATGAGTGAGTACATCCCCTGCTTATCTTTCTGAGTCTGTGATACCTTGCTCAGGAGTATATTCTCCAAGTCGATCCATTTGCCTGCAAATTTTAGGATATCATTTTTTCTTTTTTTTTTATTTTGTATTTATCAAGAAAAACGGTAAATTGAATTTAAAATGCTGATAAGTTAACAATAACTATAAAGAAAATAAAAATCATAAGCATGACTTATCAAGGGTGATAATGCAAATAATTTGCTACACATAAAATTACTTTGTGTTCAGCTTTCCCTCTGGATTTTTTTTCCTATTCCTGTATATCCCCATTGAAGGTCCCTTCCCCCTCCTGCCACATCAGGTCATTCTTTCTTCTCCACAACTCCCCATCCCCTCCCTGGGCAGGCTACAGACAGTCCCATGGTCCCACTGACCCAATAAAGCTTAGTTCAGTCTCCACTCCTGGCAAATCCAGTTTTGTTCCCCCTTCCTCAAGAGTGAGTCAGGTGTTCCTATAGGTATAGTGGGATCCGAAGGGTCAGTCGGGGTGTTTCTGATTCCAAGCTGTTCAGTAGTTGTGATTTGCAGCTTGGACATGCTTTGCTTTTTGCTTTTTTGTTTAGAGACCACTAATGAGTGAGTACATCCCCTGATTATCTTTCTGAGTATATTCTCCAAATCCATCCATTTGCCTGCAAATTTTAGGATATCATTTTTTCTTACTACTGAGTAGTAATCCATTGTGTAGATGTACCACAGTTTGTTAATCCATTCTTCAGGTGAGGGACATCTAGGTTGTTTCCAGGTTCTTGCTATTACAAATAATGCTGCTATGAACATACTTGAGCTAATACCTTTGGAGTATGACTGTGCATCTTTACGGTATACACCCAGAAGTGGTATTGCTGGGTCCTTGGGGAGATTGATTCTCAGTTTTCTGAGAAACCGCCATACTGCATTCCAAAGTGACTGAACAAGCTTACACTCCAATCAACAATGGAGGAGTGTTTCCTTGCTCCCCATCCTCTCCAGAATAGGCTGTCATCTGTGTCTTTAATCTTAGCCAATCTAACAGGTGTCAGGTGGTATCTCAAAGTTGTTTTGACTTGCATTTGTCTGATGGCTAAAGATGATGAGCATTTTTTCAGGTGCTTTTCAGCCATTACTAATTCCTCTGCTGAGAATACCCTTTTTAGATCTGAACGCCATTTTTTGATTAGGTTATTGAAGGTTTTGGGTTCTAGATTCTTGAGTTCCTTATATATCTTAGAGATCAGTCCTCTATCACTTGTAGGATTGGTAAAAATCTTTTCTCATTCTGTAGGCTGTTGTTTCATCCTATTGACAGTGTCCTTAGCTTTACAGAAGCTTCTTAGCTTCAGGAGATCCCACCTACTGATTGTTGGTCTTAGTGTCTGTGCCACTGGTGTTATATTTAGGAAGTGGTCGCCTGTGCCATTTCGTAGAAGTGTATTTCCCACTTTCTTTTCTATCAAGTTCAAAATGGCTGGGTTTAAGTTGAGGTCTTTGATCCACTTGGATTTGAGTTTTGTGCAGGGTTACAGGCCTGGATCTATTTGGATTTTTCTACACACTTCCATCCAGCTATGCCAACATCATTTGTTAAATATACTATCTTTTTTCCATTGAATATATTGGGCCTCTTTGTCAAAGATCAGGTGTTCATAGGTTTTTGGGTTAATGTCTGGATCCTCAATTCTATTCCTTTGATTCACAAGACTGTTTTTATGCCAGTACCAGGCTGTTTTTATTACTGTAGCTCTATAGTATAACTTGAAGTCAGGGATGGTGATACCTCCTGAGGTTCTTTTGTTGAGTAAAATTGTTTTGGGAATCCTGGCTTTCCTGTTATTCCAAATGAAATTGAGTATTGTTCTTTCATGGTCTGTAAAAAATTATGCTGGGATTTTGATAGGCAGTGCATTGAATCTGTAGATTGCCTTTGGCAGAATTGCCATTTTTACTATTGATCCTACCAATCCAGGAACATGGGAGAGCTTTCCATTTTCTGATATCCTCTTCAATTTCTTTCTTCAATGATTTAAAATTTTTGTCAAATAAGTCTGTTACTTCTTTGGTTATAGTTATTCCAAGGTATTTAATACTATTTGCAGCTATTATGAAGGGTAATGTTTCCCTTATTTCTTTTTCAGCTCTTCTATCTTTAGTGTATAGAGGGGCTACTGATTTCTTTGAGTTAATCTTGTATCCTACTACATTGCTTAAGGTGTTTATAAGCCGTAGTAGATCCTTGGAAGAATTTTGTGGGTCACTTATGTATACAATCATATCATCTGCAAATAGAGATAGTTGCACATCTTCTTTTCCAGTTTGTATCCCCTTAATCTCTTTTCTTTCCCTTATTGCTTTAGCTAAAACTTCGAGGACTATATTGAATAGATAAAGGGAGAGAGGACATCCTTGTCTAGTTCCTGATTTTTCTGGGATTGCTTTGAGTTTTTCTCCATTAAGTTTGATAATGGCTGTGGGCTTCTTGTAAATCACCTTTATTATATTTAGGTATTCTCCCTGTACTCCTGATCTCTCCAGGGCTTTAATCATAAAAGAGTGTTGGATTTTGTCAAAGTCTTTTTCAGCATCTAAGGATATGATTATGTGGTTTTGTTCCTATAGTTTGTTTATATGATGAATAACATTTACAGTTTTTTGTATGTTAAACCAGCCCTACATTTCTGGGATGAAGCCTACTTGGTCATGGTGCATGATATTTTTTATACAGTGTTCTATACGGTTTGCTAAAATTTTGTTGAGAATTTTCACATCAATATTCATGAGGGAAATTGGTCTGTAATTCTCCTTCTTTGTTGTGTTTTTGAGTGGCTTGGGTATTAGGGTAATTGTGGCCTCATAAAAGGAATTTGACAATATTCTGTCAGGTTCTACTGTATGAAGTAGTTTGAGGAGTAACAGTAGTAATTCTTTGAATGTCTGGTAGAATTCTGCACTGAAACCATCTGGACCAGGGGTTTTATTTTTGGGGAGGTTTTTAATGACAGCTTCAATTTCCTTAAGGGTTATAGGCCTGTTTAGGTAATTAATCTGATCTTCGTTTAACTTTAGTAGGTGGCACCTGTCTAGAAAGCTGTCCATTTCTTCTAGGTTTTCCATTTTTGTGGAATACAGATTTTCAAAATATGATCTGATAATTCTCTGGATTTCTTGGGGGTCTGTTGTTATGTCCCCCTTTTCATTTCTGATTTTGTTGATTTGGACAATCTCTCTTTGTTTTTTGATTAGTTTGGATAAGGGCTTATCTATCTTGTTGACTTTCTCAACGAACCAACTCTTAGATTCATTGATTCTTTGTATTGTTCTTTTTGTTTCAATTGTATTGATTTGAGCTCTAAGTTTGAGTATTTCCTGCCATCTACTCCTTCTATGTGAGTTCGCTTCTAATTGTTCCAAGGCTTTCAGCTAGCTGTTAGGTCTCTAGTGTGGGATTTCTCTAGGTTTTTCATGTAGGCAACTAGCGCTATGAATTTTCCTCTTAAGACTGCTTTCATTGTGTCCCACAAGTTTGGATATGTTGTGGATTCCTTTTCATTAAATTCTAGGAAGACTTTGATTTCTTTCTTAATTTCTTCCTTGACCCAGAGATGGTTCAGCTGAGTGATGTTTAGTTTCCATGAGTTGGTAGGCTTTCTTTGATTTTTGATGTTGTTGTACTCTAATTTTAGGCCCTGGTGGTTCAATATGTTACAAGGGATTATTTCCATTTTTTTGTATCTGTTGACATTTGCTTTAAGACCAATTATGTGGTCAATTTTGGAGAAAGTTCCATGAGGAGCTGAGAAATATGTATATTCCTTTGCATTTGGGTGGAACCTTCTGTAGATATTTATTAAATCCATTTGCATCATAACCTCTTTTAGACTCCTTATTTCTCTGTTTAGTCTCTCTGGTTGATCTATCCAGGGTTGAAAGTGTGGTATTGAAGTCTCCCACTATTAGGGTGTAAGAATTGATGTGGGATTCAAGCTTTAGCAGTGTTTCTTTTACATAAGTAGCTGCCCTTATATTAGGGGCCTAATTATTCAGGATTGAAATCTCCTCTTGACCAATGTTTCCTGTGATGAATAAGTAATGACCATCTTGGTGCCTTTTAATTGCTTTTAGCTTAAAATCTACTTTGTTAGATATTAGGATGGCAACCCCAGCTTGTTTCTTAGGACCATTTGACTGGAAAATCTTTTCCTCATCCTTTATTCTAAGCCTGTGTCTGTCTTTGCGGTTGAGGTGTGTTTCCTGTAGGCAACAGAAGGATGGCTTTTGTTGTATCCATCTTGTTAGCATGTGACGTTTTATAGGAGAGTTGAGTCCCTTTATATTAAGGGAAATTAGTGACCTTTGATTGATATTTCCTGCTATTTTTGGTGGTAACTTGTTTGTATTTCCTTTCTCTGGAGTATTCTTCTGTGGAATTGTTGATTGTTTGTGGTTTCATTTGTGAATCTGGGGTCCTGAGGTTGGAGTTTTCCCTCTAATACTCTCTGTAGTGCTGGATTGGTAGATAGATATTCTTTCAGTCTGACTTTGTCCTGAAATATCTTGTTTACTCCATCTATGGTGATTGATAATTTTGCAGGATATAGTATTCTAGTTTGGCAGCCACGCTGTTTTAGCGTCTGTATAACTTCTGACCAAACCCTTCTAGCTTTCATGGTTTCCATTGAATAGTCAGGTGTTATTCTGATGGGTCTGCCTTTATATGTAAGTTGGCCCTTTTCTTTTGAAGCTCTTAAATTTTTTTCTTTGTTCTGTATGTTTTGTGGCTTGATTATAATTTGGCACGCTGACTTTTTTGGGGGTCTTATCTATTTGGTGTTCTGCAAGCTTCTTGTATCTTTATAGGCATTTCCTTCTTCAGGTTAAGGAAGTTTTCTTCTATGATTTTATTGAAAACATTATCTGTGCCTTTGAGCTGGTATTCTTCTCCTTCCTCTATTCCTATTATTCTCAAGTTAAGTCTTTTCATGGTGTCCCAGATTTCCTGAACATTTTGAGTTATGGCTTTTTTGGTTTTAGTATTTTCTTTGACTGATACCTCTATTTGAGCTACTGAGTCTTCCACTTCAGAGATTCTATCTTCCATCTCTTGAACTCTGTTTGTTATCTTGTATCTGTGGTTCCAGCTTTTTTCTTCAGATTTTCTATTTCCATCTTTGCCTCATTTTGTGCCTTTTTTATTGCTTCTATTTCAGCTTTTACTTCCTGGATTGTTTCTTTCATTTTTTGGTTTACTTTTTCTTGGTTTTCTTTCATAGATTTGTTCATCTCTTCCAATTTTTTGTTTGCATTTTCTTCTATTTCTTTAAGGCAATTTTTCTTTTTTTTTTTTCCTTTATTTTGTATTTATTAAAAAAAAAACACACAGTAAAAAGAATTTAAAATGTGGAAGAGTTAACAATAACTATATAGAGGATAAGAATGATAAGCATGGCTTATCAAGGGTAGACATACAAATAAGATTGCTACACCTATATTTTCTTTGTGTTCATCTTTCCCTCTGAATTTTTTTT